>BMAO01033853.1:30000-113178 GCA_019973975.1 Trichonephila clavata | reverse complement strand
AACCGGACTAATCTTAAAAATTAGCTTTATTAAAAACAATTTACGATGCATTTTAATCCCCTTTAATATACTTCCCTTCACAATCAATGCATTGCTGCATACGAAATTTTCACCATTCAAAGCAGTGCTATGGCTCATTTAGTGTCAGTAAAACTCTGCCATTTTTGCTTTCTCCTCTTCTACAAACAGAAAATGTGTTCTTATCAATGCATTTTCCACTTTAAGAAATAGGTAGAAGTCGCCTGGTGTGAGATCCGTCGAGTACATTGGATGCTCGAGCCTAGTAATAAGTTTGTGTTCGCCGGGAACTGTTTTACTTAGAGCGCAGTGTGCCCCGTGGCGTTGGCTTGGGGCAAAATCCATGGGTTGTTGCTTTGCAGATCGGGCCATTTCTTTCTCACTCTTTCTCTAAGCTTTTTCAGGACCTCAATATAGTACTGCTAATTTAAGGTTTTGACTTGAGGTATCCCTTCAATCATCATGATGTCATTTAATATCGAACAAACACGATGAGCATCACCTTTTCTTGATGTCACCGATCGACTAGAACATCCATCATATTCAACAACCTCCAGATTTTACAAAAATAGTTTGTACCATTCAAAAACTTGACTAGGTGACGTGTAATTGTCTCTAAATACTTTTTTTTAATAATTTATAACATTCAGTTTAAGTTTGTTTGTTTTTGATTGCCGAGTTCCAAATTTATGCGCAGCTCGATTTTCAAGCTTATCGTGATCACGGCACTTCGACACAGCAACGTCTTACTCAAACAACGATGAAAAACAAACTGAACTAAATAGAGGGATGGGGAATCACGTTCCACCAGCACAGGAAGGATCAAGGTCAACAATATTCCATTCTCACTCCTTCACACCAAACATAACGGCTAGGGCATGCACAATTCTTAAAATAAATTGTCCAACCATGTAGATTCAACAAGTTTTCGGAAACATTCCACTGGAATGGTTTTTAAACCATCAGTTAGAGCTGTCTTATGTCTCGCTGGTGTTGTGTGATGCTCTTTCACTTTTATTCAAAACATTCCAAAGGTGCTAAATAGGATTTACGTCTGGTCTTCTACTATAGATTCAGGACAGATGCCAGAGGAATTCTTATCCAAAAGACTGCAAACAACTGAAACCTGTGAAAGATACAGTTGTTTTTCTGGAATATTTCCTTTACAGGGGGATTATAGTACAATAAATGGAAAGAAGTAATCACCTAGAAACTTTAAGTACCAAATTACAACGAGGGAGGTTGATACAAGCAACAAAGATCACCAAAACTGTCAAGAGAAAGCACCTGAGTTGTCAAGTTCTAACTTAGAATACAGGATCCATGACTTCCAGAGCCTGACGACATATTTTAACCTTTCATTGCCATGAAGTAGTCCAAATCGATACTCTTTACTCCATGCTTCTTATTTACAATCCTCTAGAGTCCATTTTTTGTGTTCGCTTGCCTGGGCAAGACGTGCAGCCTGATGACGTGAAGTGAGCAATGGTATTCTCATGGATCTACGGCTTCCACAACCCATGCAGTGAAGCAAGCATTACACGCGCGCGCGGTACATTTCCTGACTGTATGGCTGGGACACTGATAAAGCTGGGAGGCGGTAGTTAATGTTTGGCTTCTCTCGATACGGCTGAGCCATCTTACACCACGCTTATTCACAAGAATGGTTTCCCTTTGCAGTTTGCCAGATCGCTATTTTTCCCCCAGATTCTGTTTATTCTCGGTATACTGTCGACACTATAGATCTTGAAAATCTTAATTCTCTGACGATTTCAAAAATTGAATGACTCATGTGTTGAGCACGAACTATTTGTCCGCGATTGATAGTGTCTATATCAGAAGCTTCACCTATTCTGGCAGTTGAAATAACTGATTAAAAATCTCAGTACTAGCCATATTTGAAGTTGCCCTCACGAATGTATAAATGAAGCGCAGTGCAATACAATTTGCATAGCATTGTCTAACCCTAATTCAATGGTACTTCTGTGTATGTGATAGTGACGTCACCCTCACGAAGGTGTGGAAATAAAATAATGCAAATTTCTATGCAGAGGCACCTTATCAGATAATTCAAATGATGTCAAATATAAAGTTATCTGGTAATGTTGAGTAGAATATAAGGTTAGGAAAAAGCGGCATGTATATAGGCAATATCCATGTCACTATTTCTGTCAGGGAAATATTTATGCAATTTTTAATGTTAGAGAATACCAGGTCACAGACAACCGAGTTTTAGCTGATAGGTTATTTTACGAGGGCCATGGATTGATAAGTACAAATTGGTCTACCTGTTAATCCTTTATCTACCGACGGTACTTATAAGTACCACTCACTTTAAAATCCCCTACAATAATCATTTTTACGAATACCGTGACGATATTTAGCAAGAATATTCTTTTAAATCAACTCTTCCAAGATATAGGGCACCACGGGTTCTATGAGGGGTATTTCAGGGAGGGAGGCGAATAGTTTTATAGCAGAAATTGCATTTTCAGCTGACATTTTGATCTGATTGCGAAGATTCTAATTTTTGTTCCGAAAAAGTAGTTAATGTCAAAAGGTGTCTTATTTTATTTGTATGTTAATAAAGACGTTAGGAAATGATTTGACTATTTATTTTAAGTAAACAGTGTATATAATTAATTTTACTGTTGAATATCTTTAATTAATTAATTAGCTCTAACGGGTTAAATTTCCCAAAATTGAGTATTCTGTTAAAGTATAACCTTTAATTTTCAATGTAGTGATTCAAAAAAATAGAGCATGAAAAAGTGCGGGAATAAAGGGTTAAATTTCAGCTGATACCATCTACTTATTTAGTAAGGTATCTGTATTTATTTAGTAAGTATTTTTGAATTTTCTAAAATTAATTTATCATGAAGGAATTTTCAGTTCATCAAAGTTTTTGATGTTTCTTATGCCCTAAGAAAAATTTTAAAAAAATTACAGAACAGTGTTCGAAAAATTTACGTTACAAAATTGTCCGTTATTTTTATCTCACTGCTGATGCATATTTGGATGTAAATGATACGTGGAGCAAAATTTTCCGTTTTAAGTATTGTGCTTTTTTAGTCAGCATTAAAAAAATAATGGATGATTAAATTTTTCAAAACGAGAAATCATGAAAACAGTAGAATCTTATTGAAAATTCAATATCTAGCATGCTTACTGACATGTGTTTTCAAAACTCCTCTTTTTTTAATCATTTTGTGAAAATTCCAATATATGAGACCAAAAGACATTTTAAATTTAATGTATTCGACAACAAGATTCAAAATGGAAAGACGGCAAACTAAAGAACTAGAATAAAATAAAATATATTTTCTTTTAAAAGAAGCTTAGGTTCTTCTCTCTGAAGAGGCAATATTTTCGTTCCCAACTTGTTTCTGCATTTTTCGCTCTCTTCACTTCGCTTCGGACAGAAATACTCGCTTCGACTTTATTTTCTTCACCATCTGGCTTTAAGCGTCCTGGGAGACGATAGAAGGGTTCAAAGGAGATGAGTTGCAAAAACTTGAGTGAAGAGCCTGTTTTACACAAAAGGGAATCGGTTTCGGTGAAGCTTCAAATTGTGTGTTTGTTCTTCGCTCTTATTTCTTCCCGATACGATCTTCGATGAAAAGAAGTTCCCTTTTTTCGTAGAATAGTTTCATGAATTTTTAACGTACTGTCCCACCATGCTTGACTCTGCAAATTCTCGAATCAGAAAAGAGTTGTTTTCGATAGTTCTTTTTTCATTTTGCTGTAAATGAGATATCTATTCTTATGAAAAGTAATTATTCTACAGAAAAACGATTACAAAATTTCGATGTAAAAGAAAAAAAAATGTGGCATCGGTTTATAAGCATTTTCCCGAACGTTTATTTAAAATGACTACCCTTTTCAATAAATGTTTTTTGTTTATCTTGATGTACCCTAAGAGTTCAAAATCATCGCAATTTTTCCAATACTATATTAAATAATTCATGCATTTATGTTTATTTGAAAAACAATTTTGAGTAATCGGTTGCAGTGATGGTATTCAAATTCCTAATAAAAATTAATAAGTTTGATATTCATAAGCTGAGAACTCTTAAAGAGCTTACTTCGCATTTTTACTTTTTTTAATACGCCCGCGGTAGCTGAAAGGTCATGAACGCGAGCTTGTGGCCGGAGTTCATGTGTCGTGGTCTGGGCCGTTTTTAACCTGTCTGGTGCCCTAGGCACTTCACATTGTCCCGCCCCCTTCCCATTTCCAGAGTGCTCAGTCCTTCAGTTCTTACCTTTCCAGTTTTCGTTCCAGAGAGATTTTATCTTAACTCTCATAGTCTTTTTCCTTTTCTCTTTAGACAGTCTTTCCATTATCCCCAACTACGAACCCGCTGGGTTCCGGACTGGAAACTGGCAGCATAAGGGAAGTATAGTGGCAGGTTTGGCCACTCTTGTTTATTTCTTACCTTCGGCAGTGCTTCTCAAACTTTCAATACTTGCGACCCAATATCCAATGATAATTTTCATTGTGGCCCCCTCCATGCAATAACAATGTATTGAATTCAATTATACTATGCTTTTACGCTAAGGCTACAATACTGTTTTTACCTCTTAAGTACCACCGGCGTATATAAACGTCTTGCTCAGCCAAAACATTAATGCCCATGGGCGTATATATACACGTCTTTCCGATGTACGATCTTTTCTGTGCACTGCCATCCATCAAATTATTCCGAAGGCTATGGAATGCGTTACAAGGACCTTGACAATGTTTGCGAAGGATTTACTTGTTTCAGAAGATTTGCTATGTCGGTATAAATGTGAAATTTATTTCTTATTATGTCAGAATGTATTTTATTGATTGCGTTCAGTTAATTAATGTATTTTTAAAAATAATTTTTCGTTTTCGACTTTTCAATATGCTTGCTCCCCCCCCCCCTTGTAGAGTTATCACACCCTTCGGGGAGGGGGTGCGCTCCACAGTTCGAGAAACGCCTTTTGGGAATTTGTTCGCTAAATTGATTAAATCGCTTGCAATTTTAGTATAGAATATACATTATTATATGAACTGTTGTGTGTCAATTATCATCGCTTATCGTGTTACTATCTTTTACTTTTAGACATCCTTATTCTTTGTTGTGTCAGTGCCATTGTACTTGTACAATAAAGGTTTGATCACTGCAAAATTATTAATAACATCATTGTAATCAATTTACATTGTTATATCATTTTGAGTGCATAACAACATCAAATTCATAAGCTTTTCATTTTTCATAGTTCCGCGTACACACACACAAACATAACCCATTCATGATTTCCTTGGCGGTGGATCGTTTGCTGTAGTTTAATTTTTTCTCTTTTTTCGCCCTCTAATTTTTTGCATACCCAAATCTTTTATGCCCTAGGCACATGCACCTGGTCGCGCGTTCCGAACATAGTGCCATTGTACACTCACCGCGTAGTGAAGACGATTCCTGTTTAATCTTTCCAGGCTAAAATTCCTCCCGTAGTCGTGTCGTAAAATTTTGGGAAGGGGACTGCGAGATCGGATGTCGCTCTCGTCACTTTACGTGGTTAAAAATTACGAAGTCTGTCTCTCGATAATTCTTCGTGTTGCTTCAGAGTCCAACATAAATTAAAATAAAACAAAGTGGCTTCTTTACAAAAAAATTACACGTAAAAGCAGATTTCGGCCAATAATCTTTTACCTACCTGGTTTTCTAATATCTTATTACGGTTGATTACGGTGTATCTGTGGGCGTCTGGACTGAAAATCAATCCTCAATCCCATATCGTGATAGTCTTAGATGCTGGAACGACGTTAGTGGAGTTTTTCATTCTGCGGAGAGGCTTGCTGGTTATTGGTTGGTTGGAGGCGATCTGGAGGCGTGGCTATGAGTGGCGTCTTGACTGGGAATTTTGGAACATTCCCTGGGAATCTAATATCTTATTGCGACTATATTATACTTCGTCTTGTACTGTTTTGCTCATTATTTTACTTTAAGTTATATTTATAGTAATTAAATAGAATGTATATATATGTTACAGTTAAAGTGTGAAATTCGTTATTCTATAGAATAACTAGGTATTTCAGGAATTAACTACACAAGTCAGTTAAAGTATATGTAATAGATGAAACATTTCATATTTTACCTAGTTATTCTATAAAATAACTAATCATAGACCATTAAATTGAAAAATAGTTGATTTCGAAGTTATTTTATAAATGAATTGACCATAAATAGCTAAAACCTCACGAGAAATACATTTTATCCTATTACGGATGATTAATTGATAAGTAATAATTAAAAGTAGATATAATTTATTATTCCTCTTATTGCTGACATTAGTTAAATAGAAAGAAAAGAAAAAGAATATGTTTTGCATTTGATGCTGGCACACAATTAACTTTTCTACTCCTTGAACTTCAATGATATTATAACTCTGGAGTAACCAATAATCACATGGTACTTTTTTCCGTGCTGTTTTAGCACTTTTTACTTCTACCATCAAAGTTATAAATTTTTCAAGAGTAAGTACAGTACTTTTTTTTTGCTCCACGTTTATTTAATAAAGGTTCAAATCTCTCGCATTCAATCATTCTTATTTGCAGATTAGTCTTCCATTCATGCAGAAGACATTGCTTGAAAACAGGTTGCAAAAACATTTGTTAATTAACTAAAATGTAAAGCGCTAACATAAATACACCGCCTAAATTCTACTTTTAAAAGCAACGGAATGAAGGGTGCACACACGCCACTGCAAATCAGCTATAAGTAGTTCAAAGAACTTTCGAGTCCCGTTTTTCATACTTTAACCGATAAAGTAATAGTTATTGTATGTAATACCTAGTTAAATCGTAGAATTGAATAATTTTATATACTTTAACTAACCTGTCTAGTTGTTTCATGAAATACCTAGTTATTCTATTGAATAACAAATTTCACACTTTAACGGTAACATATATATGTTCAATTTCTACAAAATTGAGTAAATAGATGCCAAAACGATTATTAAAATATTTAATCCTTCCATAATTTTCTAAATTTTTATATTTTTCAAAAAAAATACTTCACGTATTACTATAAATTAATCATCATAATAATTTTATAACTATTCCTGTAGAAAAGTTTCTGTCATATTCTTGAATTAATACCAAATATAGAGGCATATAACTATCATAAATTCTAGCATAATCTCATTGGCGATAAGATGCTTTCGTGAATGTCTGTTGCCTTGAGCCGATTTAATTCCCAAACACATTGAATGATCAGTTGCTTGGTTTATCTTGCAATAAAACAGTATTATAGTGAAACTACAATATGTCTGTTTGACTCTGAAATCAGCAGATCGTTATTGTACAGCATTAGTAAGCTTCTAAGTTAGCAAACAAGCATGTTCTGAATAGATAACGAGGACATTTAGTTACAGTAACTTTCATTATTGGATCAAATAGACAAGAGTTATGTATTAACGTGTTTAAGAAAAAGGAGAAACAAGAGCCTCATTTTATTATAAGTTAAGATATCCGACTACCCTTAAATTTTAAATTTTGCCAAAAATTGACAAATTTTTTATGATATTATTTTATAGACCATCTCATTAGCTTTATAAAAATACCAAGTGTATTATTTTCCGTTCACTAAAACAAAAACTACGAGTGTTTTAGTAAAGGCGGATGCCATTACTTTAAGCAAGATGTCAAACTTTAAAACGCGTTTTACACGAAATGTGTGTGTTTTTAAAATGCTCAAACAGGGACAGCCGATTACTAAAAAAGTTTTGAAAATAATTAACTGAAATTTTTTGTGTATGTTTTATATAATAGTAGAAGTGTTTTAACATTCAGATGTATCGATAACTGTTTTATTACAAATTTTATAGTTCCTAATGTAAATATAATCACTGTTTTTTTAAGCAATTTCATATAATAATTATGATAAATTGCTCTAGTTAATGTAATAATTGAAACATATCTTATCTGACGGTTATTTCAAAAATGAATAACATAGCTACACAGAATTGAAAAATTTAAAATTTGTTCGTAAATATTTTCTACAGAATGGACCCTGTTTATGTTATTTTTTTGTAAATTTTTACCCATTTTTTCCCGTTTTAGGAATAATAATTTCTTTTTCTCTTCTTAATTTTAGAATATATTTCTTAAAATATACTAAAGAAATCTATAAGCACGAAAAATTCCCCATTTCTACATTTTTTTTAAAAAAAATTGTCAAGTAATCGGATACCTTAAGCGACAAAAATTCAACTATCAAGCTTATTGAAAATTTTTAAAAAACTTTTTCAATTCAAATTAGGATTTGCTACTTCTAATTCTAAAATTAAATAAATTGTTCATAACTTTTTATAATAAATTAATGTAAAGTGTTCACTTATAAATTTAATTTTTAAATATTGCTTTTTAGATTCTTTAATTGATTAAAACTTAATTTATAATTTTAACTCAATTACAATGTATGAACTTTTAAATATTTCTTCAGCGGCCTCCGATGCGCAAAAAGATTAAATTTGGTGGAAAAAGAACAACTCAATATTCTTTTGCATATTACTATAATATAAACTAGGAATGAAAATTAAGTCGATCGCGATCAACCGGTGGATTACTAAGACATTTTGAAGTGACCGCCTTTATTAAGACGCGCATAATAAAAGAAATTTGCTTATTTAACACCGACGCCAGCTTAACTGGAGAATCGGTTTTTTACAATAAATGCGATTGTGTTTACTTTAGCAAATGATTCGATAAAAGCGTAGATGACATATGTACCTTCATTGGAAGCGCACGATAATGATTAACACATTAACTGTCACTGTAGGGGAAAAAATTATCACAGCGATGCCAGCCGTAGTAATGAAAACTTTTCTCCACGCTCTGACTGAAGGGGATAATAAATGCTGATAATCAGTTTTCCCAGCTATAGCACGGGATTGGGTATTGAGACAACATCCTACACCCTGCGCTTCTACGGGATTGGTTTCTCGGGTTGTTGTCATGTCCCGTGAAGGTGCGGGACTCGTCAGTGAACAAACTGAGTACAAATGTCAATTTCAGATTCATCGGCTTACATATGTTCTCTGCTCGCTGCATTGAAGATATCCACGCTCCAAGTGTCTAACAGTCATCCATAGTTTTTCAAGCATTCAACTCGGCAGTTTTGTGTTTTTGTAGTAAAAATAGTAACCAGTCATATTTTAAAAGAGGGATACAATGCCAAAAACAAGTGTTAAGAAAGTAAACGTACAATTTTAATACAGAATGGCCATACTTACGCCACTAGGTGGACCGCAACACCTTACAAACATTAGAAGTAGCTCCTACCCTGGTAAAGTCCATCCACCCCTGATATAAACTATACAATCAATTAACATTTTATTGTAAGAAGGGCAAAAAATAGCCCTTTGCATTTAATATATTCATCGATATTACACTTTGTTTTACATAATAAAGAAAACAAAATAGTTTCCTTCTCCCGAATAGTTTTAAAGCATTTTAAATCTAATTCTTAATCACTAATTTCAAAAAATCTTGTATTGGATTTAACATTTGTGTCTTCTGTATATTTTTGGCTTGTATACTGCCTGTATAATTATTCAAACACGTGAACTTTAGTACTAAGAATTTAATTAGAACTTTATAAATCACTGCAGCTTTCGGCATTTTGAAAATATTTGCAAAATTTATAAGAAACAAGAAAATGAAAACAAAACGCTTAAGCTCACTCCAGGATAAAGAAAATTAAATTTCGAAACTCAAATTTCAATCCTGATATAAAATTATTAGAACATTATACTTGATAATAATTTTTATCAGTAAATTTGTTGTATAAGCACATGAAGTAAAAATAAATAGAAATTTTATAAATTATTGCTATTGTAGTCTGAGAAATTGTAAAATTTAATAATATCTGGCGTAATATTTTATATACTTCTAAACTTTGAAAGTTTCCAACGCAAAGTTCGCTTAAACTTTTTAAGTGTTTAATACGTTTGAAAAATTTCGAATTAATTATTACAATGTATAACATATTTGCGCTATTTTTTGCATTTTAGATAATAACTGTTCTTGTTTGAGATCTTCTTGTGTAAGTAATTACCAATATATCTTTAATCGAATACGACAAACACAAACAAATTAAGAAGTTATATTTGCAAGCAATTTCATTTGAGATTATAAGCTTAAAAGCAAAGAATTCGTAATAGTTTTTTTTTACATAACACTTGTTAGAATGTGTGAGTACATTTTACTTCTATGCACTAAACCTTCGATGGTATTTTTAATCTTAAACTCAATTTTTGATTAAAAAGGCAATTTGGAACTTTTTTTTTTTGAAAAATCGTCGGATTAAAACATTTATTCTATTGTAATAAACTTTTCTATTTGAACAGAAAAAAATATTTGTTCTGTATTTGTGAGTTAACAATGGATATCAATAAAATTCGAATTGTCATTTATTTATTATCAATACAATAAGATTTAATACTTTTTGAATCTTAAACTCAATTTTTGATTTAAAAAACAATTTGGAACATTTTTTTGTTGCAAAATCGTCTGATGAAAACATTTATTCTATTGTAATGAATTTCTCTATTTGATTAGAGAAAAAAATATTCGTTTCTGTATTTGTGAATTAAGGGATATCAAAAAGATTCGAATTGCCATTAATTTATTATCAATAAAATAATATTCAATATTTTTGATAACTAATAAATAATAAATTCATCTCTCTTTATGTCTCAGTTATTACCATCACGAGTTGCATAAAATCTAAGGAAAGTACGTCATCAAATTTAGGAAATTTCGAACTAGGTAAAAAATTGTTGCCAATGAATATTTAATGAATAACAAATGAATTCATTCCAGATATTTTCAAAAGAACAAATAACCATTGTTTATCTTAAAATGGCGTTTATAACACTGGAGAGAAAATATTGCTTTTAAAAATCAGCTGTCTTATGAATAAATATAAAAATACCTTCAGAAACTTCTTTCTGATTTATATTCAGACACATAAAAATTCGATCCTCCTTTCCACATTCGATTTTTTTCCCTTTTATTACTGTTTTGAAATGGCTGAGAATTTATCGATATGTGAATTTTTCCAACCAGGAACCTCCTTTTTTGCCCTTAAAAGTCTGTTACTTGATTATGCCATTTTTTAGGTTCTTGAGATTGTGCCAAAATTTCGTTCTCAAGCGAAATAAAAAAACCTATCTTTTATGATTTAGTAAGATTAATCTTAAAAAATATTTTCAAATAATGTTGAAACCATATTAAATATGAATTATTCAAATTACTTCTTTGTTTTTCGCCGAAAACTTTAAGGAAGATAAAAATTGTGAATAATATGAATATCGATGAATCTCATTTGTTTTAAAAATTATCTAATGCAGTATTTGTTTTATGTTTCTGGTTATTCGTAAAAGAGCCATGAATAACTCAACTTAGTCGTTGACAAAAAGTATTGCTTTCTTAATATATATATTCTCCTTCTCTTAATTTTAAATGCAATTGATAAAAAGCTCAAGATAAAATGTCATGTTAAAAAAATATGACTGAAAAATGAAAAATTCTAAATGTTCTTGGTTGTATATTGCTGAGATAAAAGTTTTGTGTACGTTAGTATTAATTTTCCTTGTATGATAAAAATCAATACTATATAACAGTGTTTTCCAAACTTTCAACATTTGTGACGCAGTTTTCAATCCCAATTTTCATCGCGCCCCTCTCCATACAATGACAATATATTAAATTCAATAATGTACTTTGTCGTAAAGCTACAATACGCGAATTTAGCTATAAATCGTACAAATTACCAAGATAAGTATTAAATTTTGTACATAATTTTATACATGACAGCTCATGGGAGAGTTACTAGTAATTTATTAAACTTTTTCTTAACATAATATTAATAAATTAACTATCAAATACATTGAGTGGTACTAATGCATTAATAAAATATTCTATTATAGTAGATGTGCATTTTATTTTTTATTGTCATAATGAATTTTGTATTGATCCCTTTCAGTGAATTAACATTTTATTTTCAACTTTTTGATAGGCTCGCGCTTCCCACATAGGTTTATAATGCCACCCAAGGGTTATGCCCCACAGTTTGAGAAACGCTGCTATATAATAGTAAACATATGAGAAAAGCGACTCACTCATTCATCACAAGATCGCTGGAATTATTAGAAGAAATATGGCACGCATGTTTTATTATTATTTTTTTTTTGTTGAGTAGACATCCGCCAACAAAGGGTTTTACTGAAGTTTACTCCAAAAGGGCATTTGCACGGAGATATAAGGACATGATAAGCAAAAAAATTCCGTTTTTGAGCTACTACAACTACAGAAGAAATCTAGTAAACATGTTTCTTCAGTCGAGTATAGACCCGCTAAGAACAAATCTTATCGACACCAAACCAGGTTTAAGGGGGTGTTACAGGTGAAAATTCCTGTTTTTGTACTTTAAAACCTATAAATGTGAAATCTGATGAGCATGTTTCTATTGTTGATTAGAAATACTTTTTTGCAGCAATCAACTTCCAACAGGGTTAAGGAGGTATTTATTTTAAATTTATAAATATGACAAAAAAATTTTGAACTGATAAAATACTGCTCGAATAAGTATAGTTTACCGTATAATGCTAAATGAATATAACATTTAAAACCCAAATTTTTATATCAGTACTATTTTATCCTGTGATAGTGGCATGAATACTTTTTACTGCTGTTTAAAAGATGTTTATTAGAATGAATTTTATAGATCATAGTTGACCCAAATATAACTAAAAATAAATTTATACGATTAAAATACTCTTTTTTATATAACATTTTCAATATATTCATAGAGGAAATGGAAATGAGCAATCAATGCATTTTTAAAATTATCTTAATACGCGATGCTCAATTTTAGGATTATCTTAAAACAAGAAATCGATAAAAAGTAAAATTTTTTATTTAACTCTTTAACGTGAATAATAGAATGCGAACTTGAAATAAAATCATTGCTCCGAAACTATTGAATTATTGGGATTAAAAAAATTTGCAATACATACAAATTGATAACTTTGTACTTTGAATTACAACGTTTTCGTAAGCCCTTATTTTATACTTCATTTAGAATTATCAACCTACTTACACACACACAAACACACATATATATATTGACCTCCAATTCAATATCGTATCATACAATAGTCGCGATTGAAACAACAATTAGTGAGATTAATAATGTATGTTACATTTCATAATCGCGGTTTATTATTTTAGATCAGATATAATTTGTTATGCATTGACCTCTTAGAAAAATATACAGAAATATTTTTATACTAGTTTAACTGATCATACACTACGCGATGTCATTTACGATCTATCGCTTGTGTCTTTTATTTCATTGAAAATAGTTTGGAAGAAGACATATCCTGAGAAAATACGAACTTCTGCGAAATATAATCTGTTAGTCGGGGATCTTCATAGCAAGTGTTGTGTTGAGGTAACATTTCATCAAATTCAAATTCTAATGTGTGGGGGCTGCATCTACCCGATGTTGGGTGCTGTTGGCGTTCTTAAAAGAATTCCAGAGAAATCAGATAAAATGCTTTATTTACAGTGCCAGGCAGTAGAGCAATGACCTCACTCGCTGCCTGCACGAGTTCGGAGTGTCCGAAAAAGTAGTTTACATTATAGGGGTGGGGCATGATGTTACTCCACCCGCTGCACCGTTTAAAGTAAGGCTATTTTCACAAAAGTAGGTGTGCATGCTAAAATTGAACCAGTGTATGGGTACTTGCTGCTGCCACCGGATTGTATCTGCGGAACTATCAGCTGCATGCTGCACAACGAAGCTTTACATCCCTGTCATCCTCAAATGATTTCAATTATTGCAGCCACATGATCTTTTCGTTTTGCACAATGATTTCTGCACCAAAAGACGCACTACCCACAAGTTTTTGTTTTGTCCTACGATGGAGTCACCTTTTCACGTTAAGATACTTTAAATATGTACAGCCAACACATGTAGGTCGTAGACAAACACCATGGCATTAAAACAAAGCTTCAGTGTTGATGCGCTGGCCGGTATCATGGTGGACTTTGCCACTGTTCTGTACATCTACTATTGCTACCGGAAGTCCTCAAGTACCTGATCTTCCTTCCTGAGATTCTTCTTGTATTGCTTGATGCTGTCCCTAAACATGTCCAAAGCTGGATGTGATTTCAATATGATGATGCACCATTACATTATGACAGATCCATTCGGAATCATCTAACAGGGATCTTTGGAAACTATTGAATTAAGCGAGACGAGCCCGTTGAATAGTCCAATAGGTCCCCTAAATTATGTACTCTTAATTATTTACTGTAGAGTGCCATGACAGGCAAGTAACTTCTGAAATGGAGCTGATGGCACGAACAGCATTATGCAGCTTCAATCCGCGAATTCCAGGTATCTTCGAAAAGGATTACCTTCAATGCCATTAGGCATAATTTTGAGCACCTCCTACAATGGTTACACGTAATTCTGTATTATTTTGTCTTGTAACAAAATTCACTTACACCATTTCCTCTTATTATTTTTCGTGTGTGCTTATCTCAATTTATCATTCCAGGATGGTATTTTCGCTCATGCTTTCATATGTATGATTTCTAAAGATATTCTTTATTTTTCATCCTAGTTTTACTCAAAGTTTTGAGACATCTGGTATAAATTATCTAAAAATTAATATGAATTTTCAAGCAAAGTAAACTATGCAGGAACGCTGAATCAGTGCGTATCCTAATATTTTTTATAATATATTTTGACAAAGTAAAATTGTTTATCTTATGTAATAGAATTATTTTAAAAAGGCTTAAGAATGTATAAAATCATATACACACACATATATAGAAAACTTTTGATTTTCTGAAAGACTACCGTAATGCGTACGTTTGGTTAAGTGAATGCAGTTATTTAGATATATTGATAGGCAATGAAATTGTCCAATTCTTGGCTGGAACTTTACAAAGTTAGCCAGCCTCTTAGAAGAAAAAAATGCCCTAATATCATCGGAAAATAAGTCTCTGCGCTAATGCACTTTGAAACTTGTCTTGATTACTTGGAACAGCAAGAAGAAGGAAATATTAATTCTGAGATATCTAAGCAGTACAATTCGGAAAAGTTGTTGGGGAAAATAAGATGCTGGAGACAAATGAATAAACCGGGCTTTTTGACACATTCGGATGTTTTTTTTCTTCTGATTCATTTCGGATAATGCAGATGCTACTATGTTCATTTTGATCGTAAAATTATTTAAGTTATGAAGATTTCCAATATCTAATTCAATTGATATTCATGAATTTGTACACGGTTTATTTTCTCTTTGAATAATATACTAAGGAATTATACCTTAAATTAAATTCATAAATAGATTCTCTTACTAGAAGTACCGGTGAAACATAATTTAAGACCAAAAATCAAATAAGAAAATTATATTTATTTTAATATAATTATATACACTCTATAACAAAAAAACGACTCATCAAAGAGTTGTGCCCGATTGTAATGAAATTTCGTATGCAAAGACATTTGTACCGCACATGCAAATGATTAAAATTTGGTGTCCAATGAATAAATAGCGGGAGCTACAGTGCATCGGAACAGTGCACTCAGCAAGGGTCTATAAGAAGCGATTCTCAATCTGATGGTAAAAATGTCTGTTGCATTGCGATTGAAGGTGTCTTTCAGTGACTAAAAAATGCCTCGCCGCAAGATTCGAGCTCATGATGAGCAACTGTCAAAGTTTGAAAGAGATCGTATCATTGGATTGAAAGAGGCAGGTTGCGAAAATCGGAGAATTGCTCGTCATATGGGTCGAAGCTATGCGGCCATTAGAAGATGCTGGCAAGATTAGGTGGGCACACAACGGCAAATTTCAGCGTCAGGATTGTAGCGGTCTACCTAGGGCAGGAGCAGATCGGGAAGACAGATTGGTTGTCAGAATAGCTGTCACAGCGCCTGATTCATTGTTATCAATCATCACACGTGCAACCCACACACGAGTGTCTACCATGACCATTCACAGACGGCTGATAGAGCAAAATTTATGCTTGTACCGATCGATACGCCCCCTGCCACTCACGCTTGCACACTGTCGAGCCAGATTATAGTGGTGCTTGGCTCGATCAGGTTGGACTCATGTTGAGTGGGGACGTATAGTGTTTAGAGACAAATCTCACTCTAACTATGTCCTAAAATCACCGAAGACGAGTCTGGAGACGTCCAGGGAATCGTGCCGTTCCTGTTTTCACTATTGCACGCCACACAGACCCTCAACCAGGAGTTATGGTCTTGGATGCCATTTCTTGTGACAGCCGAGAACCCCTTTGGTCGTCAATAAAGGCAACGTGCAGCACAGCGGCTCTTCGACGACATTCTGAGAACTGTTTTGCTACCGTTCCTTTTGCGGTACCCTGGCCTCATTTTTCAACAAGATAATGCAGACGACATACGGCACGTGTTGCTATGAACTGTGTTTTATGGCTTGTCAAACACTTCCTTGGCCAGACAGATCGCTCTCCAATCGAGCATGTCTGGGATATGATGGGAAAGAGACAGCACCTTCCAGGGAATGTTGGTGACCTTGCCCAACAATTGGAACAAATTTGGGAAGCAATATCGCAAGAGACTATCAGGGTGCTTTATCGTTCTATGCCACGGCGTGTGGTAGCCTGCATGCAGGCTAGAATTGGGTCAGCATCTTATTGAGTCATTACTTTGTAACTATGTAACTCTGAAATAAAGCATCCAATGTTTTTTAAATTTTCATCATTTTCTATAATACACATAATCTTTCTTCCCACTGATTTTTGTCTCTATCGGATTATTCGCTTTTATAGTGCGACGTTTTCTTTTCTTTTTTTTTTTTGTTATAGAGTGTATTTAAATAAAATATGCATTAGTTGGAAATATAATATTACACTCTTTAATAAAATAAATTCTATGACTTTATAGTACGTTTATTCCAAAGGAGGACTACAGATAACGGAGAAATAAAAAGAACTAACAATTTTAATGCGAGATATAAAAATATAATATGAGTGAGTCAGCGAGAGTTATACTAACGTTGCACTATAAAGCAACACGAGGGTTATTGACGTCGAATTTCGTAATTTAGAACTTCGATTAAATGACGAAGATGAAACCTCGGCTGACACCCCCTCAACTTACCACCACATTACACCAACGAGAGAGCATTGTGCCATGGAATTTAGTGCCATGGTATCCTAGTGGTCATAATCACATACTCGTAGCCGGCGTGTCATGAGTTCAAGTCTTAGCGCCACAAGACCCATTGTCTAGTGGAGTTGGTGCCCGTAACTGTCGAAACTCAATGCCCTCCCGTTGGAGTGGTATGAAAGTTTGGAGAGGGGTGTTCCAGAGCTCGGGTGTCGTCCTCATCACTTGACCATGGTTCAAAATTAAGAAATCCGTCGCCAATAGCCTTCGTGTTGATTCTATATGCTAATAAAAAACTCTCACTCACTCCACATGGAATTTAAAACTAAGATTTATACGCGATACTTTAAACTGATACGCCGACTGGGTAGCGTAGTCGGTTTGTCGCTGGCCTACTGCACCGAAGGTTACGGGTTCGACCCCGGCCCAAGTCGGTGGATTTTCATGATGAAGGAAATCGACAGCGGCCATGTAGTATGATTATGCGGCAGGTAAAAATTCCCTTGAAGTGCCCGTTTTGGCTTTGGTGTTCCCGGCAAAATTAAGTTCCTAAGTTCAATTTCGCATCGTCAGAGCTCGGATGCCTCCATCTGGGGACGAAACTGGGCGTCAAAATTACTTGCGGCAATTGGTGTCGCCTATACGATGCCGCACTAAAAAGTGATACCAGCTCCTGGAGAATGAACTAGGTCTGCAAAGGTAAAAAATACCAATATGCACAACCCCATTAGAAAAAACAACAACTTTAAACTGATATTACTGTTCTGAATATTATTCTGTAGTAACAAATAATTTATTTAATATTAAATGTTTAATTATGGAAGGGTGATTTTAAAAGGTGTCGAGAGACGATGAACAGAGAGAAATAACTTTTAGAAGAAAACTATTGCTTTCTATTCAAGAAGGATTTAAAGACAAGGAGTAATATACGCTTCAACTATCACTTCGGAGTCATCGAGTCCGCTAATTGGCTTTCACGCTTTGGTAACCTCATCACATACATGGGATTCAGTTGCCGATGCTAAATTCTCTTCTCAAAGGTATTTGTCGTGAATTTTATTACAAACTAGTCTTTGAACATTGCTAATTACTTGCAATGTGTAATTCTACAAAGTCTTCTAAGTCATTTATAATTGATTTTTACTCTTATGTTGTTACACATTTTTGTTATAAATTGAAAAGTTAAATTATAAATATTTAGTTGTTTGCGTTGTATTTTCGCAAACATCTATGTTTATACAATATCTGTAGCTTTGTTATATATGTGATATAGTATGTTGATTATTGTTTGTTGACATTACATTAAAAAGTAACAAGAAAGCTGCTAAGGTTATTGGGGGTGAGGAGTGCAGAATTTAAACTATTCAAATGGTTAAAGCTGATTGATTTCTTAGGTAGGATCATAGTTATATGAAAAACAATTATTGGTTATAATTGGAACCTACCTGTTCAGAAAAGATGTTCTATGATAGCGGTTGGCAACCTACGGCACGCGTGCCACACGTGGCACGTGGTACAATTCTCAGTGGCAATCTGCACTACTCAACAAATTTGTCAATTTTTGAGTGGATGGAAGTTGATAAATTTGTATTGTAAATTATTTGGCAACCATCTCCAAAATTATAGAAATTTACGGAATTACGAAAAAATAAATGTACAGCTATTTTGTATATTATTGAATGCCATTACTGGAGAGATTTAATGTTTGAAGGGAGTAATTTGCATGCATTCTGCTCCCCCTTTTGGTTCTACACATATATAAGTAAAGAATCTTTCCTCATATAAAAATATTTCGAGTCTTCAAAGAAATTGTTTAACAACTAAATGCTGAGAATCGTGTCAAATTGAAAGTCACAAATTACACATTTGATTTGCGATATGAAAGAAAAGCGGTGCAGCACTTGTTTCGCGTTTTAAACGCTTTATTTATTTTTTTATACGACGAAGGCAAAAATACTTATATTTTATGTTGTCTATTTCTTATTTTAATAAGTGTGTTTAAAAATACATAATACTTGTACAATTTTAATTTTTTTTAATTCTTGCTGAAGAAAGAGTTATATATGCTGTTTATTTTTAAGTTAAGAAATATTTTTAAATTAAGAAATATTTTTAAATGATGCAAAATTAATATATAATAAAACCATAAATCCATATTATTGACCTCTATCTCTAACTCTGCATGCATTATCGAGGGAATCCAATTGTTTTAAAAATGTCCTAATGTGTGGCACGCTGAATCATATTGGTAGATTGGTTTGGCACGCCACAGCTAAAAGGTTGCTGACACCTGGTCTATGGAATAGAGATTAGTAGAAAAATAATCTCAGAAAGTAATAATGCCACAAATGGATTAAATTGGGGGGGGGATGGAAAAGGACTTTATTTTGGATAGATAATTTTAGACACAAAATGAAACTATTTTTCTACAATATAAGTAAGCAAAAGTGATGATTACTAATAAGTGAGTATTGAGTAATGAACAGTACAATATATAATGCAACATTTCATAACCAAGCTCTCTCTCCACATTGTCGATCTCCCCAGTCCAATCATAGCTGTTTCCCGTTTTTCGCCATTTTGTGCATTGTCATTTCGGCAGCAGATTTTTAAAAAAATTTAATACCGAAGAATTTGTTAAATGTACCTGGTATTTTTTTCTAGTAGCTATTTAGGATGTGTCCTCTCATCGTAATCAATGTTAAAAAGTAGTAAAATATTGTTTCACTTTGGCAAAAATTGCTTAGTCATTTTACTATACAAAACTCGTATATTTAAACTTCATTTTCCTCGTGGCAATGCTTCACGTAAAATTAATTTTTCATTTTATTTTTTCTTTCCTCTATGTGCCAGAAGGCCCAGTGGCCGAGTGGTAGCGTGTTGCGCCCCCACACCACAGGTCCGGGGCTCTATCCTCGGGCTGGGCAAGGTCAACTCAGCCTTTCATCCCTTCAGTGGATCGATAAATAAGTACCAAGCTTGCTTGGGGACTAAATACTGAGGGTTTCGCTTCAGACTGACCACCTGATCGGAACATCTGCTCATGGTCACGTATACTGAGATGGGCACAGTAGGCCTTGGCCCTCATGCTCTGTTGCGTCTTTCAGTTTAGTTTCTATGTACCAGAGAACATCTTTTCCGCATACATAGGTTTTGATGTTCTGAAAAAAATCCACTCTATTATGTGCAGTTTAACTCGAAAACGTTTAAAATGAAATATCGGTTAACACGAAATAATACAACTGTCCTCACAAACTACTATATATCTTCATGCATTTTTCTCTTTTAACACGAAAAGAAAATCACTCAACACGAAAAGATTTCCTTTCTGAAAGGGAACAAAATACGGAAACCACGCAGGCGAGATATAAGAAGGATGTGAAATGAAAGAGAAGTGGTTTCACTTTCATGGTAGAAAGGAGTTTAACTTGACTTTGAAATGCCTTTGGAATAGCCTGTGACCTGAGCCAGTTTTGTTTATTTATGCTACTTTAACCCTCCACCCCCTACAAATGCCGTACAAAAACCTCTCATCTCTCATCAATTGACATTGGAATTCAGGTGGTCAGTACATCACAGTGTAAGTGAAAGTCAGTGAGTTTGGTTCACTTTTTTTAAAGCCCTCGTGTAGCTGAACAATGCGACGTTAATATTCACGTTTTTTCCCCTACTTTAGAAATTTTCTTACAAGTACAATGGCAAATAGCTCAGTGGAAAATCAAGCTTCTATGTCGCTTAAAATGAAGATGGGATTCTTAAGGCTGTTGATCAAAAACAAAAGACTGAAACGGATACCTGAAAAAGATTTAGGTCTTGCTAACTTCTGCATTCGATTTCATTAAGCTCTGGTGATTTTTTTTGTTTCTATGATTTTTATTATATACAAGCATATATACCTATCTATGTAAATAAAATACACTCTAATAAACTTAATTTTTTGAATGTATATATATATATATATATATATATATATATATATACACTGGTGTCCAAAAGTTAAGCATACATCGTAAAATGCGAAAAACATGGAGTAAATTTTCGTAAAACTATTCCAAATTTTTGTAGATATTAATTGAGTGAAGAAGAAATATTGGGTTTATGCAAAACTTTTCAGTCGACTACGTCCTGCGCGAAACAACGGTGCATGTCGGAACGCGGAGAAACCAATTCACGCAGCATAGGCAGTTCAGACAAGTTTTGTGCAACTGCTGTGTGAAGGAACGTTGTTAACCATCAAACAAGGTGAATGATGGCACAAAGACGCCAATTGGACATGTTTACGAAAGGAAGAATCGTTGGAATGCTGGAATCCTCACGATCATAAACCGAAGTGTCTCGAATTCTGAATGTGGACCAGTCTGGGATCTCAAGAGTGTGGCAGAGGTTTCAAAGAAAGGGAGATGTTACCCGACAACCAGTATCAGGTTGACCAAGAGTCACAACCCCTCGCCAAGACCGATATCTGGTAATAAGTACGCGACGTCAGAGGGGCAGTACTGCCAGAGCACTGGGTTCGGCGCTCACAGTCGCCACAGGAATACGAATATCGAGACAAACTGTTTACATTAGACTCAATCATTATTGCCTGTATGCCAGAAGACCAGCAGTTTGAATTCCCCTCACAGCTCGTTTGAACTGGAGTTTGAAACATCAACATTGGAATGTGGGCCAATGTGATGTTCAGTGACGAGTCCCGGTTTAGTCTGAGTAGTGATTCTCGGCTTAGTAATGATATGGAGAGAACGCGGAACACGTTTTGAACCAAGAAACATAACGAAAAGACATCATTTTCCATCAAGGGGAGTAATGGTATGGGCAGGCATCATGATGGACGGCCGCACAGACCTCCATTTCTTTAACACGGGGTCTGTGACTGCTCAAAGATACAGAGACGAAGTTCTTGAGCCTTATGTTCGCTTGTTTCGAGATGCTGTCGGTCCTGACTTCATATTCATGGATGATAATGCGCCATGTCACCGAGCTGTGCTGATCGATGACTTCCTTGAAACGGAAAACATCCAGCGCATGTCGTGGCCTGCGAACTCCCCTGATTTAAATCCTATCCAGCATGTATGGGATATGCTCGGGAGACAAATTGCAGCGTTTTCGCACCCTACCAAGCTCCGTTTGAGAACTGAAGAGAGCTCTCCTAGAAGCTTGGAACCGTTTGAGCCAACAACTCATTCGTCATCTCATAGCAAGTATGGTAAATCGCTGTGCAGTTTGCCTGGCTGTCAGAGGTGACCACACGCCTTATTAAACTGCAGCATCAGTATTTTATTTAATGTTTTCTTTTATTTTTTCTTTAAAGTGTGAATCCTTGCTATGCTCAGTTTTCTTTCAAACTGCTACTTTGGATAGTAAAATTAATTATTATCATTCTTTTGATTTGCTTCCTTATTTTATAACCATTTTACACTCGCATATCACGTTTCCCGACATTCTGATTTACAGTTCCTTCTTTATTCATATAATTATCAATTATGCCTAAGTTTTGGACACCAGTATATATATATATATATATATTTAACACGAAAAAATATTTCAGTCACTCTCCGTTTCGCGTGTTCAATGATTTTAACTGTAATTAATTCTTTAGCCCCTCGGCAAGAGGCTATTCGCAACAAATATAATTGCGGCGGAACATTAAGTGTTAGCATCACTTAAAGAACGCAATTCAATTATATAAGACATAACGTGTTTACTGAAAATTGAAACCTAAACACGCTTTTTGTGAAACGTGTTGAAAGTTTCTCTTTTTCTGTACGTCTGGTTAATGTAAAGATCCAATATCCGAAGTAGCAAAGTTTTTACTTAATTGTGTGACAGGAAGAAAAAATAATGTGAAACGACTGGCAAGTTGAAGAACGCCGACAAAAAAGGGGGGCAAATCCTCTAACAAAAAAAAAACATCAGACTTTTGTAAAACCGAAAAAGGATATTTTCGTTCCAAACTTCATTTGGCTCTTCATTTTTCAACATGTACTTTTATCTCCTATACAAATACTCCTTAACTATATTTTTTCATTCAACATCTGGCTTTAAACGTCAAAACAGATGAAAAAAGATGCTAAGCCGATGAGTTACAAAAACTTTTGAGTGAAAAGCCTCTTTCATACAAATAGGAATCGATTTTTAGGAAGTCCTTTGTTGTGTGTGCTCTTATTTTCAAAGATAAGATATGCATTGTGTGTGTGTGTGTGTGAAATTCCCGATGGTAAAGAAAAAAGTTTAAACATCGTCATGGAATAGATTATATATATATCCCCAGAATATCCTCTGGGCTTTGCTTTCGAAAATTTAGAATAGTTAAGATTCTTCCGATAATTCTTTTTAATTTAGAATATTTTAGGCATCTTATTTTTGCAAGAGTAACAATATATATAAGTGTTGTATATCTTAAAGATTTTTTAATCGGAAAAGAGATAACCAGTTTTTCATTCCTTCGTTTGTAATTATATTTCTGCCATTAGCTACGTGGTTGGTGAATATTTCACAAATTTCTACAGAACGTAATTTTTTGATAGAGAATCATTGGATTCTCCTGGTCACACTTTATCTTGCATCTTACTTGAGAGAGAGAGAGAGAGAGAATTACGCTAAAAAACTCAATTTTCATAAAAGGATCATAGATAAAAAGAACAATGTGTTTGAAAGAGGGCTGTTTCAAAGAATTTAATACAGTTATATTCATTGTTTTAGCTACTGTAAGTGTTTAATTAAATATTTAAAAGAAAAAAATCAATGCTATACACTATTCATATTTAACAACACGTCGCTTCTATAAATCTTTAAATTCTTTTCACGTTATATTTTGCCACTAGCGGTGGCTGCAGTAGCTAGTGGTTACGGCCACGAATTCGTGGCTGGAGTGTCCCGGGTTGAAGTCCTGGTGCCACATGAAGACCCGTTGTGTACAGGGGGCCAAAGCATGTTAAATATGTTGAAGCTTAGTGTCCTTCTGTTGGCATAGTGTGGTAGTGAAAGGAGGTAACAGCTCAGGTGTAGTCCTCGTCACTTGATAGAGTCAAAATCTCAAGGTCCGTCGCCAAAAACTGTCGTGTAGCTTCTTAGTGTGGCATTAATATAATTCTCACTCCCTCAGTTTGCGATTAAAAAGAATTACGTTTAATATTTCAACATAAGCTTAGATAAGCTTTTAGACAATTTAATTTTCATTAGATTTAAGTAGCTTGAATGTATAGCTGAATAATAAATCTTGTTCATATCTCTCTATATAAAAATGGATGTTTGTATATATGACCTCGCTTCACACTCCCACGCCGTTCAACCGATCACTATGAAAATAGGCATGTATATGTTTTTTTTTTTTTGTAAAAAAGGTTTTTGTAGTTCCCATTTGTTGCAGCTCCTCACCTGGTGGCGCTACAGCATATCAACTTCTGCACCGTTCAATCAATCACCAAGTTGCCAACATGGTTGCCTAAAATGATGCCTACTTGGCTCTATCGACCACATTTCACTATGTTTCCATTGAATCGCCATTATGATGTAAGGAACGGCGTTGTTGCAAATATTACACAATTTTAACTTAAAATAAATACAACAAAAAATAATATTAACGTTCTACGCATCCAGATATAAATTATTTATATTATTTTAAACATTCATTATATACCCAAAATTTGTAACAATATGTTACTTGTGCTGATCAGAGATCAGCTTAGGAAGGTGTTTTCAAAGATCGACCAACAAGAAGGTTACAGGGGTGTCATAAACAAAACAAAAATTTATCAGCTATTAGACTTACAAACAAAATTTAACAAATAGGGTTTTTTATTCAGCTGAGATACGCAAAAAGCTTTTTCTTTGTTTAATTTGCAATTCACTTAAAATTAACTCATTAAAAACTTCTTTATCCTTCAATCTGTATTGCTTAATTTTTTCCATTCACCCTTGGGAAGAACGGGTATACCAGCTGATTAAATATAGAAAGCAAATACTTTTATATGATACCATGTGTAGACACTACAATGATCATACATAAAATGCCTAGCATTTCTATATAAAAAAGCACTGTTAAAACCAAAAATTTAGTCTCCTCAATGAATTTTATAAATATACCTAAAATATACTTCTCAGATCTGTTTCATAAGCATTTTATATCACAAAATTTATATCATGTTTCAATCTTATCATCTCTAAAATATTGCATCGCCAGAAATACGCGTCTATTAAGGAAACTAATGCGTTCCAAACGTCTGATAGACGTTTCTGATTTCTTAACACCTATTAAATTACTTTAATAAATAATAATTATTGGTACATCCAGTTCTTCCATATTAATGTTGGTTCACTGGTTCTAGTTTGAACGACATTCTCTCTTAAAATAATTAAAAATGCTCTGGTTAATGATTTTTATTAACATTTCAGATGTATTTCAACACGGTTGTGCGCATTGACAACCTTTTCTGAAATGTGTGCAGCCTGCAGGTACAAAAAGGTCGTATAATGTGAAATTTCGGAAACACGTCGAATATAAAAGTTTTTGTTCTTCTACAAGGTGTTGCCAAATTCAACCGACGAAATCAGAGTGATAAGTAGGCAGCAAAGGGACGACAAATCCCCATAGAGAAGGTGGTCACAATCCAAGGTTTGTCGGTGAAAATCGTAAAAATAGTAGCCGTCGGGAGGATGATGAGCAAGTCGAGGAGAAGGGTCAAGCGAATGTGGGTATTTGGAGCGCCGTGGTAGGGTTGAAAAAACCTCTACATTTGCAAATTTCCCCGTTTTCCCGGAGTTTCTGCAGGGAGTACCGGCTACTGCGCCCCAGAACGAGTGGTTCATGCACGGTGGAGCACTAGCCTATTTTTCGATTGTGGTGCGTAACCACCTCTATGTTGCATATCCCGGGAGAGGGACTGTTGATTGGCCTCTATGTTTCGCGGTCCTCAATTCCTTCGATTTCTTCTTCTGGGGTCAACTGAAACTGGGGGAACCTTGTGAAGGAGACGCTGGCAGCGACAGTGGAGAATCTCAAGGTACGGATCGTCATCGCTTCAGCTGACATCGCCAGCACATAGGATTTGTTAGAACGCCTCCGACAATCGGTGTCGACTGTGCTATGACCTACGCGGCTGCAACTTCGAACAATTCCTGAGGCAATCACTCGTCGTAGCATTTCTGACGTCGAGCTGGGATGTATTGTTCGTATTGTAAACTTGGTTTACGTCTAATAAATGTATTACTCCCCTCTTTTGCTCCTTTTCATTCCACTGTACATCACACCCTACATAACTGTTTTTGTGAATTACTCCGACTAAACGTGGTTTGTGACTCCATGTTCCACATTAATTTGTCGTTCCTGTGATATCTCCTATCACCCTTCTGAATTTGTCGGTTGCATTCGGCAACACCTTGTATATATACGCATTGATCAATTTTTTTCTGGATATTGTGAATAAAAAAATAAACTGATGTCTTATTGACATTGAAACCAACTTGGAAGAAGACAGCGTATGTAATACTTCATATAAATTATAAATTTAATTATCCTAGAAAGACTATCAAAAGACGATAATGAAATTTAAATCTTGTAGTGCAAGTTAAATTAAATTATTCTTTCTTGTAATTTCAATTAATAATTATATCGTGTTTGTTGGATGTATATAAAACTTCCAGTTTTGCTTCTGTGAATTTAATTAACAAATGATACTGTGCTTTATTATATCGATATCTATATAGAGTTTCATAAAACTACCGTGCACAAAAAACTAAATTTATTGAAATTTGTAGAATATTATCCTTTTTGAACATATTTGACGTAAATTTTTAATTATTTACAACTATTGATATTTATTATCAAAAATCAAACTAATTTCATTCATACTGAACTAAATTGATCTACAGATCTATTAATTTAGGTTGTTATGTTCTTACTTATGCCACCTGATCGACAGTAACATCAGATCAAGATCCACAAAATTCATCGCGGCTAAGGGCTAGATTTTTACGTTTGTCGTTTTCTAAGCTTTGAGCACCATGCAGGTGACAGAACGATTGTGCTCAGTTCCAACCCAATTTTTAGGGAGAATACTCTGGGGTTGTCAGGGGCCTCCCACCTATCTTCCCCTTCCGCCAACCTCATGGAGAGGACTTGCGGCTCGACGGCCATTTAGAGTATACCCATGCCACTAATGCACTATACATTTACAAACTCCCATGCCTTCTCCGGGATTCGAACCCAGGCCCTATAACACCTACAGTCAGAGTCACTAACCACTATACCGGATGGACGGCACTTGCATTGTACATGTATAGTGCCTTCGTAGCATGCGGGTACTCTAAATAGCCGTCGAGCAGCAAGTCTTCTCGTGAGGTTGGTGGAAGGGGATGAGAGGTGGAAGGCCCTTGACCAACCACCGGGTATTCTCCCTAAAAATTAGTGTGGTCCGAGCAAAATCATGCTGTCACTAGCATAGTGCTCAAAGCTTAGGCTAACGACAGACATAAGAATCTAGCCTTTAAACCCCTTGCCTTTCGCCCCCGTCAAATTTACGGGGTGTAATTTCTCTCTCTATTCCTCGTTCCCGTGATATTTCCGGGCTGGAGTGTTGAAAAGTAGCTTGCCATAAAAGCTTGAAACAATCTATTTCTTAAGCCTGGAATGTTTTTTTTTCTTAATCTATTCACCAGATGACAGCCCCAGATTATTTTTAACGTGTTTAGAGATAATTATTTATTTTTTTAACTAAATGTCAGTACAACAAACATATATATTAGCGATACGGTTTTTTAATCTTAGGTCAAGTACTCTCTCTCAGTTGCGCTCTTCGTAAAACACGTGGGTAAAAATTCTGGAAAAAAAATCTGATAAAAAAAATAAATATATTTTTTAATACTGTATATATTATACAGTTAGTCAGGAAGTAAATCGGATTGTACTCTTTGTACTTTTTTGTCATTGACTACAATAAAAATTTCGGAGCAGTAGACATTGCAGACCAGTATATTGGAGATTACTGAATTGCTCGAAAACGAGGTAAGAAGTACTATACGAAAATATTTTTTTTTAGTTGTTAGATCAAACTATTTTGAACTAGTACCTTATTTATAAAAAACAAGGAGCCAAAAAATGACATTTTATGTTAATTTATCTTTAGTAGATGAACTTATTGAAAAATGTTCTATATCAGAAATCACTGCTAAAAGAGGCCGGCCGAATTTGGAGAATAACCCCAACCGTTTGATTAAAAGATTTTTTATTAGACAGATACCTCCAACTGATAAGAAGTGGCAACCATCAAGAGAATGCAAAGTTTGTTGTTCCAAAAGAGATGAAAACAATAAGAGATGCAGAAAGGAAACTCGGTACTACTGTCCAGTTTGTGTTTTTGGCCTTTGCATCTCATGTTTTGAAACTTATCTCAGAAAAAACAATCACTAGTGTTTATTTATATTATGCAAAAGTGGAATAAAATTCATTTAATGTTTAAATACATGTTTTTTTTAAAAAATGTTTCCTCTTTATTGGAAAGCCAACATTCAGTGATTATAACCCTAAATGTTTGCTTTACTTAAAAAATTAAATTTCTTATTTCAAGCTAAAAATTAATCCAAAAATTAAAAATGAATGCATATATTGAACATGTACTAGGTTTTATATAATTTTCTTGAATAAAAAAATAGGCACTTTTAGGACCGTTTTCTTCAAAATTACCCAATCGTTAAGGGACTAACCGCGATGAATTTCGTGAACCTTGATCTGATGTTACTGCCGATCAGGTGGTATAAGTAACAGCAACAACAACATTAATTTACCCACAAAAATATGAACATCTGAAAAGTTGCTATTAAATTTTACATTTTAAGTTTCAAAGAAATAATTGTTCAGTACAAACTACAATAGCAAGTTGTTAATGAATATCATGTTCCTAAAATAAAGAAACAAATACATAGCATTTCGTGAACCATACCGATACATAACGTGAAATGTCTTTGCATGAAAATAACGCATTACTTAATACAATGGATATATTATTGTATTATCACCTTTTAGCTTCATTTCTGAAACATTATAATAAAATAATAATGCATTAAATACTGGATTATATGATAAAATAATCAGAGACAAATTGAAATTACTCTAATCCCAAACTAGTCATTGTAAATATATATTATCATAATCGAATTATTGTAATTGACGTTGGCATGAATACTAGTTTAATATGTTTTAACAAAATTATTTAGGCTTTTAACCATTTGCTTATATTAAATACGAACCCTTACATGCCGGTTTTCCTGGGTATTTCATAATGTATTAATATATACTGTTCATATATATATATCTGAATTATAGATATCCAAGTCCTAGAATTAAGCCTTTGATTGTACTGAAAAACATTCTAATAATCCTCACATCTTGAGTTATGGTATCCGACTACTGTAAAATTGTGAATTTTGGCAAAAATGTACAATTTTCTAATGATTTTATTTTATAGGCCATCTTATTAGCTCTATAAAAATACCAAGTTTATTATTTTCAGTTCACTAGAACAAAAACTACGAAATCCTTAGTAAAAGTAGATGCCATTACTTCAAGCAAGATGTCACCCTTTAAAACGCGTTTTACTCGAAAAGTGATTTTTTGAAAATGCTCAAACGGGGACAGCGCAATCGCGAAAAGGGTTTTGAAAATAATTAACTGAAATTTTTTGTGTATGTTCTGTATAATAGTAGAAGTGTTTTAACTTACAGATTTATCAATCACTGTTTTATTACAAAATTTACAGTCTCTTATGTGAATATAATCACTCTTATTTTCAGCAATTTCATGTAATAACTAAGACAAAAGTGCTCTAGTTTTTGTAAAAAAGAAAATATCTCTTATCCTGAAGGTCATTTCAAAAATGAATAACAGCAACAAATCAGAAATGAAAGATTAAAAATTTATTCATAAACTTTTTGTACATAATGGGCCCCTTTTATGTTATTTTTTGTAAATTTTTACCCATTTTTTCTGATTTTAGTAATAAAATTTCTTTTTTTTTCCTCCTTAATTTTAGCATATTTTTTCAAAAAAAAGATAAACAAATCAAAAATCCACAAAAAAAATTCCCATATCTCCATTTTATTTAAAAAAGCTGTCGCAAGTAGCCGGATACCTTAGAAAGGACAGGGCTTGAATTCCTAAAATTGAAGTAAATTTTTATCTTTTAATCTCCTATAACTCCTCTCCCAAAGTGGATTTTTGCAAAACCCATTTTTAGTGGATCAACAAAATAAATATGCTTTCCAAATTTAAAAGTCTAAGTTTAATTAATATTTAAAAAAAGAAAATTTTTTTGTTGACCGTAACCGTAACCACTCTTAAGAGTCGATTTCCCTAAGATCCATTCTTAGCGGATTTCAACTCAAAAAAAGAAACATGAATGCCAAATTTCACTACTGTAGGTCTAGCAGTTCGTAAAAGAGAATATTTTTTTTATCTATACGTCCCAGTAACTCCACGCAATTCCCATAAAAGTCGATTTCCATTAAATCTCTTGTTACCAAATTTCAAGCCTGGAGATCTAATAGTTAACAAAGCGGGAATATTTACCAATAACGTTCCTCAGCTCTTTACAACCTTCCATGGAGGTCTATTTTCACGCAACCCCTTCTCGATGGATCTCATCTCCATGAAAGGAACATGCCTGCCAAATTTAAAGCCCCTATAGGTCTAATATAGTGATTCTCAGCCTTCTTTTTTGTTGCGGTACACTTTTAACAATTTCAAAATTTGTCAGCACACTAACAATAAAATAAGTTTATATAAGAGAATGTTACTTATTTATATAATACACTATGTAAAATAATTTATGCTAATAATGTTCAGTGTTAAATAAAATAATACGCTCGCGCGTCAACAGACAGCAAAATTTTTATTGAGTAATTAATTACAAATTATAAGAAGGCATTTAATGAGAAATTTGAGCTTGTGTGATGATTTTTGACCATTTTATTTACAGTGGACCACAAAAGTGTTCGTAACTTGCAATTTCCTATGAAATTTAATGTTTTCGACTAATAAAAATTAATATATTGGAATTGTAAATTTTTTATGATATCTGCAACTTGTTCTTAGTGGAATGACACATTTTTTTAAAAATAGTATAACTAGTATTTTTTTAAAAATAATAATCACAACACTACTGAAAAATTACGCCGTGAAAGTCTTCGTTACACTTAACAAAAATCTCAACTAGCTTTACATATTGTATTTCTTTCTCAATTTAAATTGTGGAAGTTGATCAAAATATTAAAACTCCCATTTTGTTTTGTTTTTTAATTATTATTTTTTATGATTTTGATTCTTGTCACTGAATTTTTCTAAATTGGAAGCACTTAAGAATCACTCTTTCACAGATTCTGCATCAGTAAACGGTTTCATATGATTACCAATGGTATGACGAATTTCATAGGGTGCCTTTGTTATCACTGTCACATTACCACTGACAAAACTTTTTTTTTTTTTTTTGCTTTATAAAGATTATTCAAGAAAGGCTATTTATCATCTCTTGAAAGAGATCTTCTAGAAAAAGAATCATTGAACGATTTCTATTTATTGGTATTTTTTAAATGTAGTTTCATGACAAATCAAACAATTGCTGAACCATGCTTGTTTTTCACTATAAAATAGTCAACTTCCCAATGGTCTTGAAACAATCTATTTTTTTTCGAATGTTTTTCGCTTGCAAGATATGAAAGATAGTTAAAAATTAGTTCCACTCATAAAATGGTTGCTACTCCACTGTTGTCTATTATCACTAATCAGAAAAAAATATCAATTCGTACCCAAAGGACATCGACAGCAAAATTGATATATTTGATTTTTTAACAAAGAATTTTCTCCCAAATTTTTATAAATAAAGGAATTTTCAGAGCAATGGGCAATGGCCGGCCACTTAAAAAGACCCGGTGGGCCGCAGGTTGAGTAACGCTGAAATAGAACCATGAAAATCAGTTATCAATATCTGACATTGCTTGATCAATTTTAAATTAGCTATTTAACAAATTAGCGGTACGGTTAACCTTAAAAATGAAATGAAACCACGCGACGGTGTTCTCTTTCAGTAGAACAACCTTTTCAACTGTATTATTTGCGAAAACAATTGAATTCAAAGCATTATAATTTTAATTAAATCGCTGTGCCCTTCAAAAGGGCGCAAATTAATAACTCCGTGTATGACAAGAAGTGGTTAAGGGGAAGATTAATTGCGTTATTTATCATCTCTTTCCATTGAAAGCTTTCCGCTATAAGAACAACTGAGATAATAGTTTGCGAGTAATTAGGAACTGTCTATCAAACACGGTGTAGATGTATTTTAATAGATTGAAATGGTTTCCAAGCTATTGTTTTTTTAACCATAGTCAGATAAATATGCAGACATTAAGGACCGTTCTATTTTTCTTGTGATATAATATTATAATGTAGTTGAATTGATGTCTTATGAGGAAAAATAGAATTAATAAGTTTGGAATAGTTCACTAAAGTTAATACGGGTGGAATAATATTCTCAGGTCGTTAATACGGATGGAGTAATATGAAAAGGTCGTTCGCACTATATGGAAGCAATTTTGATCGCTATTTTTTTTCCAATAAATACCGTGTTCTTTTTGGAAATTTTCTTTTATCTGATAGCCATGATTCTTGACAATAGCTCTAGTTCGAATTTTTCATGAAAGTACAATTTTTTTAAGTACTGACATGCAAATGTTTTACTCCAATCCTCTTGAACCTATTTCCAAAGTCTATTCAGTGTTCTTGGATGCCGTTTTCCTAAGGCTCGTATTAATAAGCCGAAAGCACAGAAGTCCATTGCAGAAGCGTAGGATGATTTTACATATATTTCATCAAATGGTATACACTTTATTCCTATTTCTGATTCTTTCTTTGCTAAAAAAAAGCTGTAGTTAATTTAAACCTGTGACTAGAGGCTTTGTCCGTATGAAGCTCAAATTTATCAGTGTCCTTTCCATATAAAAAGAAATTTCTTCTATAAAAAATTGGTTCTAAAATATTCTTCTGATAGTAGAGCGAATTAATTTCGGATCTACATTAGACTTTTTTTATTTTTAATTTGCCGTTGTTAGAAAATCCTGCAATTATCATGAATCCCTTTGGGAACTTTCCTGTACACTGACAAAACCATTTCGTACAGTCATACCTGTCAGTTGAGCAATAGAAAATTGATCTTCTTTTACTATAGTGACTTAAATATACCCATACCTCAACCAGTGTTACCATAAATTTTCATTTTTCAGCTGCTGGATGTTTTTCTACAAAATTTTCTACAGTTTGCTTTTTTTTCCGCAGTATGTTTTAAAAAAAGAAGACGAGCTTTAGGTTCAAACATCTGTTTTAAATTTAAATCCTTATGAATGATTTTAATTACAGTTAAGGAAAATATTTCTAGTTTCGATGAAATTAATCTTTGAGTCGGCATATATTCTTTTAAGATCAGAAACTTGACTTACTTGATGTTTGCTTGCGTTTGAACTGTTTTAAAATGAAGTTTCATGGTCATATTTTCATTTTCACTTTCTGCTAGATGCTTTTTCGCTTTCAAATTCAATATATTATAAATATATTTTATTGAAATGAAATAACCGAGATTTTTACACCACTTTTTAAAATGTTGATATGAATATTTCTCCTTGGAAAACATAGTTACTTAACCTTCGAGCCATATATACCTTTTAAGAGTCACTTTTAAAATAAATCTTTTATTTTACATTCTAATCAAAAGGAAACCTTAGCAAATGATTATTCTGAAGTTGCCGAAGTTTTATTTCAAAATGCAAACGATAAAATGAATTACACAAAATGGTTACCATAAAATGCGAACGACCGTCTGTATTTTAGGTAATGAGATGTAAGTTTAAAACTTTGTATTTCTTATAAATTATTAATTTTCATTTTTGATGTAACTTCCTTATACACCGTTATAATGGCAGCGTTATTCTAGTGGTCAAGGTTACTGAATCGTGGCTGGCGTGTGAATTTCCAGCCTTGTACCACTGAAGATCCACCATGTTGAGGGGGCATATGCACGTTAAATCCGTCGAGGCTCAAAAGTCCTTCCGTTAGTGAGGTGTGGAATTTAGAAAAGGGGGAGACAGCTCGTATTGTCCTCTTAACTTGACCATAGTTCAAAATTTCGAGGTCCGTCACCAATTGCCCTTGTGCAGCTTTATAGTGATGCGTTAATATAATTTAATAATATAAATTAATAATATAATATAATTTAATAATATTATAATATAAAATTACGAGATCCATCGCTAATAATCCTCACGTTGGCTTAGAGTGTGACGTTAATAAACTCTTACTCAAGCAACAGTAATAATCAATGCAAAATTATTTAACATGTAAAATATTTAATAAATAAATATTTAAAAATTTCAGAAGGATACAAATATTATTATCTGACAAAAAGAAGCATATTAGGAAAAAAACAGAGTCAAAAGAATGCTTTTTACTTTTACAAAAAAAATTGAGAAATGCTGTAAAATTATTAGTATTGTTTGTGATTTTCAACTATAAAAAAAGAAGTTATTCAATAATTTTTGTATACTTTTGGTATAATTTTCTGTATTAATGTTTTTAATAGATGCTTTAAGCAGCTAATTCTTATTTAATTTGTAAAAAAAAAGCACAAACTAAAGTTTTATACATTATGCAATCTCAAATTTTCTCTTTCAATAAGTTAACTGATTTTATAAAAATGCTCGCTGAGAAAATCTAAATATAATACACTCCGAAACAAGAAAGATGGTAAGAAAGATGCCTTGCTAATAAATTAGATTTATGAAGAAGAAAGAAATAAAAGCTATAATAAATTGAAATAACAATATGTCTTAAATATTTTTTTTTTTCTTCTTCATTTTAGGAATACGACAAAAAACTCTTTTTTTTTTTTAAGTTTTCCATATTATTATTTCTTCAATGCTTGATTAAAAAACAGAATTCTTATATTTTTTGCAGGGATCTTAGAAAATAAATGTATTACATATTTATTTCTAGTGATCCTATTGGACGATACTGTTTTTCTGAACTTGAAACGCTCGCGCTTTAGATATAATTCGACAAACACAGCTTTATTCAAAATTTGACTTCACAATAAATTAAACTGTTTATACGAAAGACATGAAATGCTGAATATTTGGCAACAAAACTAGATTTGTTCGTCACTACGGAAAATGAATAAAAAAATATTTCTATTGAAGTTAAAAGAGTTATTGTGTATGCTCTGAACAGAAAACTTTTTTTTCCAATACAAAGCATGTTTTTGTATGGAATCTCTTTTAACTTACAATGAGCTTAGAAGTACAAAATATAGTAATATGAATATAAATGTTTGCACTTAAATAAACATCAACGTCCTTGTATCTTTTAAGTTAAAGCTCCTCTGTTTATATAAAGAGATAAAGTTTTTAAATAGGAGAAAAAGAAATTTAAGATAAAGTTCAAAAACCACTAGAAAAAGAATAAAACATATATTCTTCGAATAAAATTATTCTAAATATCTTCCTAAATGAATTTATATTTATTTCTATATCAAAAAGGGTGTAAAGTTGCCTAATTTTAAGTAATTCAGACACTGGTTGGTTAACGCTTTTGAACAGTAGTTATACTGTTTTTTCGTAGCTAAAATAAGGAACTCTCTCGAAAACTATTTCAATGTAGATATTATCTGGTTGAAATAAAAACCGACATGTGCATATTGTTAACAAAAATTAAATGATTGCAATCAAATCAACAACCTTCTCAGCTTCATTTCAAATGACTCTTAAATTTTACCCAAGCAAAATTCAATCGCATTTTTTTAAAAAAGTATTTCTATGCATTAAGAAACCTCTCTTTCTACTTCAAGCTCATATTTTTTCTACTTATCTTTAACTATTATTGTTCATTTTGTAATTCTAATACACATTGAAAAATGAATAATAAAGCGGCTATTGAATTTTTCATTCTGATCATTGGGTTCGAAATACTGTATTTACTCGAATCTAAGCCGCACTTTTTTTCCAGTGTTAATGCTACTGAAAATAGGTTGCGGCTTAGAATCGAAGGCAAAATATTTGTCGGATGGGAGAAATTGAGTTTCCACCCCTGTTAAAAAGAAAAATGTAATCGTCCATTTGCATTGATAACTTATCCCGTTACGCAATTTCTCTCCAGTATTCAGTCTATCTTAAACATCGTTATTTGCTCCTATTTAGGAACTAAATCTTTGTAAAAACTTTCTTTTAACCGCTTCCCAGTTTTTCCCGAACATCGCTCGGGAACTTCAAATGGCACTTTCCAGATTTACCCGAGTGGCGGTGGTCGGGTAACACTCTTTTCTACTCTTATCCTCTGATTTGCCCGTATTTTTTGCTCGTTTAGTGTGCAATGTTTCTAACAGATGCCTCTTATAGTCGAATAAAGTTAGAATTACAAAAAAATGTCTTAACTGAGTAATGCCGGACGATCTTGCTTCCAACTGAAACCCTTTGTCTACCCGCGGACCCGGCTAAGTGTGCGGGAGAAATTGAATAATCACTAGACATGTTTCAATCTGATTAATTTATTGACACCAAAAGATCAATCAGGCACAATAACAATCTAATTAAAATAACTGACCAGATAGTAGAGCACGGAGGTGATATTCAATAACACGGGCATAATACTATGGACCCTCAACTAAATCCACGATAGCTTAAACACGCTCAATATAAACTATGTCGTACACTAATAAGCTAACTTCTAATTAAACAAGGCTCACGATACGAAGCAGATCCTACACTTAAATCTTGCAGGAGATCTTTATCTGGATTTAATTACTGTCGTTGGATCCACTCTCAGTAATCCTTTTCATGGACAAACTCCAAAATCTCTTAATAATTCCCCGATTCGTCAATCTTCAACTAACAAACTAACTCGCCAACTCACTTGCCTACTCTTTGCTAACTCTTCAAACTCGCGAAAACAGAATTTATATAATATACTTCATTTGCATAATCACGCTTTCTTACTCGGCGAAAGTTGTTTGAAATAAATATTTTTCTAAAAGTGTCATGAAGGGTCAGTAGAACCGAGTATAGATTCGTCAAAACTGGTTTCAGGGTTAGGTTTCACTGCATTCTTTTCGATTTGATAAGGCAGGAATTTTCTTTTTATTAGATTATAGTACCGCCACCTCCGAACACTATTTCTTTTAAATTGAAATTTAAAATAGAAGAAAAATGAGAGATTATGAGAGGCTCTTAACAGAAAATAATTGTTATATTGACTCAGATAGTGAGTCTAAAATGTCTGTAAATGATTCTGGAAGTAATGAAAGTTTAATATCGGACTTCTCTTTTGGTGTATATAGAATAAAGCAGTATCTCACAAACTGCCCAATAACAAAAAAAAAGAGGCTAGAAATAATACCAAAAAGTATTCCATCTTTATGAGACATCAATGTGGAATGCTTTCATTTTTATATCAGAAACTGAGAGGAAAATTATCTCATTTTAATTTAAGGCTTGATATTATAGATCGCCTTATTGAAAGATATGAGGCGGTGAATGAGAAAAAAGGACGATCAGGAATTTTGTCCTGCCTCTTACGATTGACAGAAAAAACTTTTTAGAAGTGATTCCTCCCACCGACAAAAATTGAGACCAACAAGGCGACGTTTTGTGTGTTGGTCGAAAAGAAACAATTTTGGAAAATGGGCGAAAAAAGAAATGATATTTTTGTCCCGGTTGCTATGTTGGACTATGCTTGTCTCCCCTTTTTAAAACTTACCACACATAAATAGAATTTTAAGAGTAACTGTAACTGTAACTTCTAATTAACTGTAAGTACAATATTATCTTTTTAAATCTAATGTACATTTTTGTAAAGTGTTCTTTTGAGTTCGTTCATTTCTTCGGAAATAAAGTGTATATAATTGATTTCATCTTAAAAATGTTTATAAAAATATGTTTGTTTTTTCACATATGACAGAAAACTTAACTGTTATGTGGTTAATCATCAGATCATCAAAGATATTGGTAATAGCATCAAGACGAGTTAAGAAAAGAGAGGTAATTTAATATGCAAAAAAAAAACGGATACAGAACAGGAGCAACTTAAAATTTGACACGGATGAAACAAATATACGTCGATGACGTACACAAAATGATATAATTTTTTTCTTGTAAATGTTCCCCACAATAGTCTTTATTAATTCTTTTACATTCTTCTAAAAAGAACTTTCAAAAAAAATGTTGCATAACCAATGCATTGGATGGCACGGAAGACTATGCCGCGTGGGAAAATTTTAACACAGGTACCAATTCTGAAGTCAGCTATGGCAATGGGAGCGACGAATGAATCAAGTTCGAAACATGATACTGATAGTTAGAGTAATTAAAGGTTCCTGTATGTATTTGAAAAGTTTTCAATACTTCTAAAATGAATTAATTATTTACTTCTTAATATTTCTCATTAAAAAAATCTTCAAGATTTTTTTAATTATCGGATATAATGGACCTTTTAAGCATTTTTTTTATTTTTTATCAAAAACCTTAAGAGAATTTAGAGTGTGGCTTAGAATAGATGGTGTAAGTATATAAATACAGTATTATTATTATCTATACAAAATGTTGTCCCTCCTTCCCATTTGGTCTTAGGATTTTCTAATATTTATGTAAAATCCTGACGCTAAATTTTAATAATGCATTCAAAATAAATTCCTGAAAATTTAAAGGGTATAAAATTTAAAAAAATAATAATTTAAAATAAAAAAGAACACACATTTATTAATTATCAATTTCTTATTACAAAAAGCCATTGATTGGGGGAAAATATTCGAAATTCTGTAAGCCTAACGTCTATATCACTGAGAAAAAAATGTTGGTTTAAATATGAATTCTTTATGAAGAATTTTGGTTTGTATTATATTTGCACCATTTTTAACAAGAGCATCGAAGAGTACACATTCTTAGCACAACTATTAATAGTAAAAATTCAATATATGAAGCAGTAAACATTCAAATTTAATACTTTCAAAAGAAAGGGGGGAAAAAAGAAAAGAAAATTCAAAAGGAAAAATCGAACGCAATTTTTAAGGAACTAGAATAAAGTAGAAGATAAAAGTCATTGTGCTTCCTTATAAAAGTTCTGAAGAGCCAATATTTTTGTTCAAACAAGTGTCGTATTTTTTCATCTATTGTGCATCCATGGCACAACTTTTATTATTTAGTCACCATATTGCTTTAAACGTCAAAAAAGGCGGGAAAAGGATGAAAAGAGAATGAGCGTTACAAATACTTGAGATAGTAGCTTATTTTGCCAGAAAAGAGAATCGATTTTTAAGATATCTTTTTTTTTCTCAGTGGGCTTTTATTTATTTGAATAGGATAAGTAAAAAATATTTTTAAAGGAAGGAAAAAAAGTGTTCTTTTTATTAATGTGCAGTAATAATCATTTTTTAATGATTTCATGTGCTACTTTTAAAATCCGGAGTATGAAAGTGAAAAAATTCACGTATAATTTTGTGTCTTGGTTCAAGATGAATACTTTTTTTTTTTTACTTCTGTATGTTATAAGGATTTTTTACCACAGTTAATCAAAATGAATACGAACGTGATGCAAAACCTTATACTACTGGTATACGTTTAGCCGTTCATTTTTACTGATATATTGCAACGTTTTTCATTTATATAATAAATAATAATTGATTTTTAAACACTTATTAATCGAGTCGAATGGTGAAGTTAGGACCTTCTAAATTAATTCAAATTTAGGCGGCAGATACCCTTTTTTTTCATATATTTCTTTGTTTTTATTCTTCTAGAAGCAATAAATCAAAATTATCAGTTACATAAAAGATCATAAATATATATTGTCACAAAACTGTTTACTTCATTGCCGAAATGGTGCTGTAACAGGTAAGATCGTTAGCAGTGTAGGGAGAAACTTCAGAAAAAGATATAAAAATACTATTGCGCGAGAAAATTCTCTCTCTGCAGAAGCCGCAGCAAGGGTCTTTCCACTCTGGATGAGGACGATGCAGAGATGCAACAGGCTTGTTGCATCTCTTAACAAGACTCTTCTCTCTTGAGTTTCATCGCTTAACAATAGTCTTCTCTCTTGAGTTTCATCGCTTTACAATAGTCTTCTCTCTTGAGTTGCATCTCTTGAGACGAGTCTTGTATTTTGAGTTGCCTCTCTTGAGACGGGTCTTCTATATTGAGTAGCAACACTTGACAAAAATAATATTCTCTCTTGAGTTTCAGTTCTTATGAATAGTTTTCTCTCTTAAGTTGCATCTTTTGAGACGAGTCTTCTCTCTTGAGTTGCATCTCTTGTGACGAGTCTACTTTCTTGAGATGCATCTCTTGACAATAGTCATCTCTCTTGAGTTGCATCTCTTGACAATAATCTTCTCTCTTGAGTTGCATCTCTTGACAATAGTCTTCTCTCTTGAGTTGCATCTCTTGACAAGAATCAAGTTTGTTGTATCTCTTGACAAGAGTCAAAGCTTGAAAATAATTCATTGAACGCATTTGTTCACGTATTTCATTATCAGTATTGTAACTAGGGGAACACAGTGAGCCTGCTGAAGTGCGTTTTCACCCCCAATAATTTATGAACGACTAGCTGACCCGGCCCGGCGTTGCACGGGCTTTTACCAAGGGTATAACTTAATCCCTATGTTAATTTCCTCCTTTCTTTCTGACGCCAGCACTTTTGTGTGGATGTGACGTGTACGATATGAGTGCAAGGCCCATGAGTGCGTATCAATGGTTTTCTCGTTTAACACTTTCCCTTCTCTTAACAAAATCAGCACTTCCAATATAATTTTTCGAAATTACTTTTACTTCTTTGTTTCTTTCCTCTTCGCTTAGCCCGGCGTTGCACGGGCTTTTACCGAGTGAATAACTTAATCCCCATGGGAATTTCCTGTTTCCCACAGGACAATAGCACTTATGTGTGTGTATGCGCGATGTGAGTGATTTCTTTAACTATGCCATTAAAACTCCCTTTTTCGAAATTTGTTCTTGCGTTGGTGTGGTGTGGTAATTAGGAGAGATGGGTGAAAGCCCAGGTGTCGTCCTCGTCACTTGACCATGGTTGAAAATTTCGAGGTCCGTCGCCAAAAACCCTCGAATAGGCGAACAGTGCGAATTTATAAGTCACTCACTCACTTTTCAATTTTTTCGTTGCAATTTTTTAGTTCCGGAAACGAAAATGTAGCCTTTTTAAAAATAGTTGTATGTTGAAAAAAGACAGAAAAGTAGAAATTTTTCAAATTACAAAATTTCACTACTATTTTAAATCTTGAAGTAAAATTGTGAGGATTTTTTGAAATGTTCAACACACGGGGAAAAATTTCATGCAATTATCTTTATAAAAAAAGAAATTATTAAGTATTTTGAGTGTTTTATTAAAGTTTGTTCAAAGAAGCTTTTGGCTTTTTATTTTTTAAATCACTGATACTAAAAGTTTTAAAAATAATTTTTATTTAAACGCAACGATATTGATTTATTTCACAGTATAAAATTCAAAAAGAAAATAATACTATGTGATAAAAATATATTTAAGAATATTTCCTTATATTTTTTTCTTATATTTGTTTCTTCTATTCTACTGTTCTTCAATAAATCAATCTTTAAGAATAAAAAAATACTATCGGTTGTGATGCGTTATATGAATCAGCGGCCCGTGTTATGAGGGAATTTCCCTTTCGCAGCGAAAAACTCAAAACTACCTCAACCTTTCCCGTCTTCCAAACAGAAAGCTAACGCAAAGTGAATTGACCTTGACGCAATTGATAATTTCTTTTAAAGATTTCATTTTTTTTAGAGGGCTTAACTTTCACGTTAAAGTTTTGAAATTCCACAGATTAATTGCAAAAACAAAGTACTTTAAAATAAAAAATGTACAAAAAAGACTGTTTAAATTATTTCTCGCAAAAGCGGTATTTTACGAAAATCACAAAAAAATTTTAAAATTCGTAATTTTTAAGCAATTTTTTCAATCTTCGCACAGAAATTGGATAACATTATTCTACAAACGTAAAAAAAGTTTCGTACGATAATTTTAATAAATGACGAAGTTATTTAATGTTGAGTTAAAATTTTGAGTATTTTTTTAAAAAAAATCGTAGAAAAAAAGTTTTTGGCATTTTACTTTTTAAATGACTGATTCAAAAAGAAAAAAGCATGGCATTATTTAGTAAAAAATATCGTTTTTAATAACAAGAAAATAAATTCATACGCAACGATTTAGAAAACAATTTTCATAAAAACGCATCAGTTTAAACTCATTTAAAAAAAAAATCTTAAAAAATAGAAAATATTATTGCATTGCAAAAAAAATTATACAGTATTGTGGCGAAAAAAATAATCTTTCCAATTCCGTATTTATTTTGTGTCTGATTTAAAAAACAAAAATCGAATGGCTGTTTAAATAACATCGAGAGTACCGAAATCTTTCACCGTCTGTTGCAATAGCTGCTTTCACAGACACAGGAGCATCCCTTACGAGAATCTGGCAACATTTTTTCCGGATTCTTCCCATTTCCGGCAATAAAAAAATTATGGCGTGATTAATTGTAATAAAAATTATCCTGTGATTTAAGTTGGACGAAATGACACACAGTATGCAAAATTATATTATGATCGGTTGAGTAGTTTCGGAGTCCATCGCGGACAAACATTGTGACACGTATATTTTATATATATAGATAATAGGTATAGTCATAGAAGTGGTGTCTAGGTATAGTGCCATGCGATACACCAGTGGTCTTCAAATTTGTTTGATTCGTGGAACCCTTAGAACTGTAAGATGTTTTCGGGGAACTCAATTTCATTTTCTCTCTCTTAGAAGAATGTATCTTAAAATAATACATGTTAAACGCGATCGAGACACGTTATATGTACTTTATGTAAAGACAATTTAAAAGTATTATATTTCTTGTTGAAATTTATTTATCTAATGTTAATATAATTTATTCATTAATAATATTAATTTATGCTCCAGGTGTCACCTACACATACATTATAATTAGTAACATACTTGCACTTTTTTACACGAACTGTCGAAATCTATGTCTATTGAAATTATCTGCTGTTGCATTTCATTTGCTTGTTGTAAATTTTTTTTGTAGCTACTCACATTACGAAAAGATTTTCATTTAAATACTTTGTTCTGAATGGATTAAACTATTTATAACTGTATGAGAGAATTCCATTGCATTTTTCAGTAAATTCCTTTCAGTTCTTGTTTAAACTTATCGTTGAATCTATTGATATGTCGATAATTTTTTTCCTTTCCTTCATTATAGGTGTTTTTCTTCTCGTAAATGAAAAAAATTCAAGTTTCCTTTTAAAAAAAGTATTTTATCTTGCAAAACATTGTAAAATTATTTTGAGGAACCCTATATAGTGAGCAGTATATTTATAATATAGAAGTCAATATACACTCTATAACACACACAAAAAAACGACGCACCAAGTTGATGGAGGAGTTGCATGTGCTCTTTGTTTGATGCATCCCCACAGAAAAAAGTCCAATGAGAGTTCAGGTACGGAAACCGCGCAGACCATTCAGTGCAAATACCATACCCCATGACTTGTTGCTGGAATATGTCTCGAATATACTGTGTAACACAGAATATCTTGTGTGGAGGGGTGCCGTCGATTTGGAACTGTGCATTATGGAGGTCACTCAATGGCAAATCCCTTAGGTCAGTGGTCCCCAACCCCCGGTCCGTGAATCAAATAGTTCCGGGCCACACAAGGAACATTAAATTGTCTTCATTTTATTTACTGTGGTGTATTTCTCTCGTGTTTTCTTTTTAAATTCCATGCTGTTGTTGCTGTTGTTACTTATGCCACCTGATCGACAGTAACATCAGATCAAGGTCCACGAAATTCATCGCGGCTAATGGCTAGATTTTTATACCTGTCGTTAACTTTGAGCATCATGCAGAGGACAGTACGATTTTGCCCGGTTGTTCCATCCTACTTTTGAAGGAGAACACCATGGGGGATGGCGGGAGCCTCCACCTCTCTTTCCCTTCCACCAAAATCACTTGAGCACTTGCAGCTAGATGGCTATTTAGAGTACTCCATGTCGTGAAGGCACTATACATTTGCGAACATCCATGCCTTCTCCGGGAATCGAATCCAGGCCCTATTCCATGTTAAATCCCTTTATGCTGATTTTTGGTGTGATTGTACTTTATAATGAAGGCATGTTTAATTAGAATTAGACTAAAATTATTAAATCGAAACAATCTAAAATATAAAAAATAAACTTCTCCCCCCCCCTCAACGGGTCTTGGTAAAATTATCAAATGTTGACCGGTCCGCGGCAGTAAAAAGGTTGGGGATCACTGTCTTAGGTGATCGGATAGTGCATCCTTCAGTAATGACAAGTATCGGGATCCCGTTGATGTGCGCTCTTAAAATACCTCGTCAATCAGTCTGTTTTTGAATATTTCACACCCAACATTATCAACCAGCGAACATGATGTCGAGTTTCGACAGCACATCTAGAATTATTCAGCGACCAGAAAGAGGTGTTCTGCAAAACATCCCTCATCTGTCCATATGATGTGGATCAGGAATACTCACACAACTGGGACATTTTCTCTTTTTTCCCCCGCATTATTTTTGACATTACCTTAAGGAAGGTGTCTTTCTCTTACTTAAGGCGATATGGTACCATCTTCACAATTTTTTTTATTTTTAATATTTCATATGTGGTTTTAATTGTATTTCTTAAAGGTTAACATTTAATAATAGTTCCATACAAAAAAATTTAATTTGTTGCAAAATGTTTGTAAAGTTTAAATTTTTTTTAGCCTTTTTAAGCATTTTTTAAATTCCTAAGGCTTTTTTAAATATGTCTCTTTTCTTCCAAAATTTTTTTCCAAGTGCCTTATAATATACTATATAAAATTGTTCATGGGTTTTTTCTGCTGCTGCTCTTTAATTTTTTATTAATTTTTGTATAGTTAAACTTCCAAAAATTCCCCAAAAAAAAACATTAATTTTGATTTTGAAATTTTTTAGATAAAGTACTAAACATGTTAGAGCTAATTCCATGCACAGTTTTACAAAACATATATTTCAAAACATGTATAAAAATTTCGAACCCATACTTCAATTATCAAAAAAGCCTTAAGGTTTTGAATAACAGTATATGTACAAAAATTCAACATGGAGAAATATGAGTTTGAAGTTTTCATTCCATGAATAGCATGATATAATATTTATCGAGTAGTCTGAAACTTTTATGAAATGTTAATTAGATTATTTAAAACTACTTATACCATAAAAATTAAACAAATGTAAAACAATTAAACAGTATACTGCCATAATGAATATATAGAAAAAAAACGAATGAAAGATCAACATTTCATAAAACTTTATCATAATAATTATAAAAAAAAATAAATACACTCACTTCAGAGCTAATTCCCCACTCAGAGCTAATGCACAACATGTACAAATGATGTTTATGCCTTAAATTTTTATTTCCATGATTTTAAAAGCCTTCGCATATTAAATATTGTACACAAATAAAAGCAAAATCAAATAACAATTTATAGGTAAAATACATCAAAATCTAAGAACTGTATATGTGCATTTGTTTAAATAAATATCTTAAAATATTTTAATAATAAAAGTGTTGAATCTCACACACATGGGATATATATATATCACCCAAAAAATATATAAAAATGGGAGAGTTTTTATATTCTTGCGAATTAAATTTTTAATTATCTGAGTTATCAAAATGAGATTTAGTATTTGTGCTTTGGGAGAATCAGTTTTGAAGTTTTAATTTCATACATAATAATATCATAAAAAGCACGCAAAACTTTTAAATCTTGACCAAATCCTCTTGGTCTTCCAGTAAATAATTCACAAACTAGAATTTTTGCATGAATTGCACAATTCTTTCTTAAAATGATTTATTACTGCATATATAATGTCAATCTCATTGATGCGAATTAGAAAAATAATTCATTCATTTTTTATCAGGCTCTTTTCTAGCAGATAATCTGAAATGTAGGCGTGGTAGTTGCTGTTTAGCATCAAACATTGCTCCATTACTTAATGAAAAATGCAGGTAAAGCTTTGAAATTTTGCAGGCATATTTATAAAGATTCGGGGTATCAAATACGCTAATAAAAATTTTTTCGACAGTTTAATGATTTTTAGGGTACCATATCGCCTTAATCGATGATGCTGAACAATTTTGTACTTGAATTTTTTCTTGTATCTCGTATTGTTTTTTAGATGAGAACGGTAATTACAAATGTATCCTCCTGAGGGCGCTGTACGCAGTTTGTGTGTGCGTGTGTCGCAAGGTAATATTACTGTACATTGATCCCACTTCCTTGACTATAGCTTTTGTCATTCATAAATTATTGGGATAACAACGAACTTTAGAAGGCACACTGTACATTGTGTGTCTCTCAAATTTGTGCTGTGGTAGATTTTATGGTGCAGTAATAAATATACAAATATGTTGTAATTACTGGAGAGCTTTAGAATAAATTACGATTTAATTCTGAAGAACTTGCCTGTTAATTATATGGTACCTTCCTACATTTAAATGACGATTTACAGAATGTCATTTTAATGTTGCTAGATTAGATTGAGAAATTACCTTTCTGAGTCATTTTTTTTACCTGAAATGCGATTACTGCTTGCATTTGTTTCCCTACCTTGATGGGAAATGCTGATCAGAACATATAAATTATAAGATTAGTAAGCTTAGAAGAGCGATATAGATTGAATGTAAACTTTTCAACCTCATTTTTAATTTTTAAATTAGTTTTATAAAAATTTATATCATAACCAATGGGAGATTTCTCTTATTAAATTTTATAAATTGTAAATAATCCTTCTCCCACAAGCAACCTTTTTTTTTATCTTTTAATGGTTTTTCATTGTTTATAAAAATTTTATAATATTAGTTTTACTAACATCATAAAAATAGAATATTGTGACATATAGTTATAATATATGATATTCAATTGCGTTAAATTAAAATGCTTCGCATTCAAGGGCTTCAAAAATAAAATAAATACTATGTTAATGTTGCACAACTTTTCTTGTAACAATGTAGCTTAATTTTAACGATATTTTCTACACAACACTTAGAAATTTTGTTAAACGTAAAAAGTGTATGATGCCTGGTTTAATCATAATTTAATAAAAATTCTCTCAGTATTTAATAAAGCTTCAAAAAATTATTTGAACAATCATAAATTTACCCCTAACTTATTAAAATTAAAAATGTTACTTTTTGAAGAAAAAAGTTACCAAGTCAACTAAAAATAAGAAATTAAAAGAGGATAAGAAGAGCACAACAAAATAAATATTAAAAAATTAATAAAATGAAAAAAATGAGCAAAAAATCCAATGGATTATTTTTTTTCTAGCGATGTTAAAAAAAATCGCCGCGAATACTTATAATCTAAAAGCTTCAACGGAATTTAATTATTGATTTTTCCGATACCGTCGAAATAAAGTAGATAGAAGAAAAATTAATTATAACGTGTGTAGCCTCGTGTATTTTTAAATGTCAAAACATTTTTCTCTGAAATACTGTCTTTCACTTTAAATGTATAAATAAATAACTACAACTTATTTTGAGATAAATGATATAAATTATCTGTTTCGATTATATTTTTATCGTTATGTTTTACATTATGTTATTCATTCGGGAAAGAACATTAATAAGCATTTCTATTGTTTCAAGGAGGTATATAATTGGAAATATTACAATTATAAATAAAAATATTATCAATATGTTTTATAATAAACATTGGTACCAAAATCATAAGATAGTTTACTAAATAATTAAATAGTATGCCAAAAACGTTTTAATCATTCCTTATAATGTGTCTAAATGTGCACTGGTGTTCAAAATTAAGAGAATTTTTAGATTTCGTCAATTATCTCTAGAGCTACTGAACAGATTATAATAAAATTTGGAATGCTTATGAGGCTGATATAATGGGGAAAAATAACAATTCAACCATTTAAATACACACCCGTGATTGTGCGTAAGACTCATCCAAGCCGGAAAGCAGTGGCGTAACGGAGACGATTAGGGCCCCCTTGCAAAATCAGGTTTTGGGCCCCAAGCTGGATCTTACAAAGGGCGTCAGTTAGAATTTGAACCCCATAGAACCCTGCTCCCCCCTCCACAATGCGGGGTTTTACGTTCCGCCACTGCCGGAAAGTATAAAAGCAACAGTTGCTGAATATAACAAAAAAAATTGATTAATAGGAGGTATGGTCCCCTCTTTTAGATAAACAGGACTCGCACCGAGAATTTATACCGGAAATAAGGGAGCTTATGAGAGTTCCTGTGGCAATTAATCCCACTCGTTCAGCAACTTAGTTTTAATGATTTGAGTGGTTCTTGGAAGGGGTTTGTGAGTTACAATTTCTCTCCCAAGAGCGTCCCAGGCATGCTCTATACGGATGAGATCTGGAGATCTAAATGGCCAATCCATTCGGAAAATATTCTCAGCTTCCAGAAATTCATCGACCTCACGTTATGTGGTGGTGTGGTGTGCCCCGTGTTTTCATTCATTAAAGCAGCGTTTCTCAAACTGTGGGGCGTGCCCCTCGAGGGGCGTGACAACTCTTTGAGGGGGCGCGAGCATATTGAAAAGTAGAAAACAAAATACCATTTAAAAAAGATTAATTTACTGAAAGTAAACAAACAAAATACATTCTGAAATAATAAAAAATAAAATACACATTTAAACTGATATGTTACACTTATAAATCAGTGCTACACATTGTACCTTATACTTAATTTAACAATACCAAGTTAAGAACAAATTAAATAATTTACAGTGCACCGTGGGATTGTCACATATAAAATTATATACAAAAATTAACACATATCTTGTTAATTTGTGCGGTTTATAATTAATCCCTTAGCTGCCGATTAAAAAATACGTGATTCACTTTCCAGTGCCAACCGTTTTCCACGAAGGCGCATGCATGTGTTGTATTGGAAGAGTTGGGGGAGGAATATAGAAACAAATAATCTGAAATAAGTAAATCCTTCACAAACATTGTCAAGGTCCTTTTATTGCATTCCAAAGTTTTAGGAATAAGTTTATAGATAGCAGTGCACAGAAAAGATCGTACTTTGGAAAGACGTATATATACGTCCGGGGAAATTAATGCTTTGGCTGAGCGAGACATTTATATACGCCGTGTCAATTTCTACTTAAGTCTGTAAATAAAAAGTCATTTTTTTACTAAGGCTGCGTGATCCCTCTCACTATCCAGAAATTAAATAAACATGGAGTCACGACACTGCAGTGCAAAAACAAACTCACTGATGAACACTTGGAGAAAAGTGCTCGAATAGTAGCCGCTACCTACTCTACCAAACTTAAAACATTGATGACAAAAGTGAAAAAAAAGTTCCGCTCTTCTTATCAAAGTTAATAAGACTGATAAAAAAATCTTTTATTACATTTTTTATTTACAGTCAACTACACTTCATTTTCTTTTTTATGTACCATTCAATTTTAGTTCTTTTTGCTACACACAGTTTAAACAAAATTGATTTTATATTCACTAGAAATGTAAGCTTATAGGCAATAAATAAACGTATGTTTGTAACGGGTCTATCCTCGATTCTACTAATAGTCCTCTTGGGTAAAATGAATCTTTTTAACTGTGAGCTCAGTTGAAAAACTCTTTCAGTGAAGAAGACGAGATTTATGCAAATTAGGACTTTTATTTAAGTGTTTGAAGTAGAGTAGGCTAGGATAGTTGAAAGTGGATATAGAAGCGTGAATAAGATAACGATTGTAGGTCGTACAGTTAGTTAAGTTATCCACACAAAAAACCAAGTAGTGGAGTCAAGAGGGCTCCAGTAATAAAGTTAAGTGCGCCTATTTCTATGATAATTAAATTAAACCAACATGAGTGCTCCTCGGGTTTAATGTTTTAAGTGCATTCTCCCCTTAAGTTGTCTAGTGTTATTAAGTGAAACATATTGTAAAAGTATGTTAGAATTACTGACTGATCTTTACTTGACCCCCCCCCCACACACACACACAAGCGTCCACCGGGACGTTACTAGTTCTTTAAAAAACCCAGTGTAGGAATTAAAAATCATACGGTAGGTCAGAAGCTTCATAAGTTTGGCAACCACTGGTGTAAGGTATACTTCGACTTTCTTTTATATTATTAGAGCTTCACATGAAATTTTTGATTAATTTGATTATTAATAGTATTGCATGTGTTTGCCGCCCATTCGGTATACTGATTAGTGGCGCTGACTGCTGTGCCATTGGGCTTGGGTTCGAATCCGGGAGAAAGAATTGATGTTTGTAAATGCACAGTGCTTTCACGGCAGGAGGGCGATCTAAATAGCTGTCGAGCCGCAAGTCCTTTCGTGAGCCTGGTGGAAGAAAAAGAGAAGTGGGAGGCTCCTAAATTACCTCTCTCAAAATTTGGGTGGGACCGAGCCAAATCGTACTGCCACATGTATGACTCTCAAAGCTACTGCTAACGACAGGCGCACGTATAGCCCTTTGCCACGATGAATTTCATGGTCCTCGATTTGACACCGTCAGACATTAACTGGAGTAACATTAGCAACAACAATTTGAACGTTAGATAAACGTGTTTAAGAGAGTTAAACATTTATTAACTTTTGATGTAATCCGTTCAAAAGAAGTTACAAGAGGGAGAGAAAAATTCAGTCACCCGAATCTTTCATAAAAATAAAATTACTGGTTTCTAAATACTTCCAAAAAACAGTTTTGCAGTCTAGTTTATGAGCCCGTACAAAAAAAAAAGGTATTCAATTAATTTACCAAGAAAAAAAAAGCATCCTTACGCATAAAACAATTTTATAAAAAAAATTTAAGAACATTTTACACATTATATATTAGCCAAAAACTGTGTTCATCAGTCTCCAAAAATAATATAAAACTGTAGACCAAAATATTTAATCCTCTCTTGATATTTCTATTTACTATCTAAGAGAAGTAGTTAAAGCAAGGGAGTTACATTTATTATTTCTCCCGAAATGGCAAAGATTATATATACTAAACTTAATCCATTACTTTCGATTATACAAGTAAATCACAGCATGTTTCACATCACATTTCCCACCAGGATTTTCGTTAATGAACTAGTCTAAAATCGATCGAGTTTGCCAGTACACTAACCCAATTTAGTGCTTAATTGATCCCATAGTAATAAAATAGTTTAATGGTTATCCTGCCTATATCAGGTCAACGTAATGTGTTTCACTGAGAAGGTTATGCCGTGCAATGCATTCGCTAACCCTGTATTTAGAAAATAAAAGCATTTCTTCAAAACTATGTAACTATTGTTATTTGCCATAAATAGTGATTTCAGGAAATGCAGAGAAATACTAGATTATAGGTTTCACAGACCCTTGTAAATAAATTTTATTTATAAAATAATCCTATAAGAGTTGAGATTTTCTCTCAACCCCTCCTAGAACTGTGGGAGGAAGGGAAGGATGACTCGCATATTACTTTTCAAACTTGTTATCAAACACACAAATTATCAACAGACAGAATTCTAATAATTCAAACTAGAAGAGATATTACCAATCCGAGCAATAGGAGTGTAAGCAACGAGAGGCGCAAATAATAAGAAGACTTCTTTAATATCGATCCTCCTTTATTAGGATCAATCCATAACTCTAAATATCTGATCTATAATTTAACTACAGTGGCAAATCGTCACTTTAATTCTTTCCGCTGTCTAATTTCTTAAGCGCACTAAAAATAGAATAATACCTGATCGGTGTCAATCTATCCTCCTCCTCGGATTCTCTATATCTCATTATCTCACTAGCTTGAAAACCTAAACTATATGTATCCGACCTAATCTGCATAATCACGGTTGCTTCTTCAGAGGGCTGGTTACGAGTAAATTTGAATTGATAAACCAAATATTTCCCAAGAGGATTAAAGGAAGGAAGCGGATAAATCCGTCACAATCCTAATATTTAATGTTCTTAAAATTATCATGTTTGTATCAAAATGTTTAATAATTTACATTTGTTAGGCCATTATTCAGTGAGTAAGTTTTTTTACGTCGCATTTTATAGTGGTGACGGACCTCGTAATTTTGTCTCCTAGTCCAGTGACGAGGACAACCTGAGCTGGCAACCCTTCTTCAAATTATCCCACCAAACCAACAGGGGTGCCCAAACTAACGGTGGGTGTCCAGGGGCACTAGGGCTCGAACTCATTACACGTCGGCCACGAGTCTTTGACTAAAACCAATAGGCTACTGCTAGCATAAGAGTATTTTTCAAGCTTCAAGTTTCGGTTCTATTGTAGTATTTTATAGTTTCAACATTTAGCCCAGTGACCGTGGGTAGCCTAGTGGTTAGAGCATCGGATTACAGACCGGAGAGCCTGAGTTCGATGCCTGATGTCACGAAATACCATCCGAGAATACACAGAGTACGTGCTAAATCAGTGGGTCCGAAAGTCTTGTGGGCGGTCGCACAGCAGAAGTCACGGGTGCAGGGGGCTAGAGAATATTTCCCTCCCTTCCAGTTCCATACCGAAATTGGGGAGGAGGAGATAGGTGGTGTTGCCATCTATCGTGTAAGGACCGAGCTAAATCTTACTGTCACCTGCATGGTGCTCAAAGCTAAACGACAGGTGTACACCTTGTCCCAATGAATTTCGTGGGCTTCGATCTGACACTGTCAGACAGGTGGCATTAGAAACAACAACACATTTAGCCCCAACAGCAAAGAAATTCCTACTCAAGATCTATAAGTAAAAATCTACCTTTTAAGTAAAATCCTTCTGCTGTCTCTTAATACACATAATGACTTAGACAAGTTTTTGAAATATTGAGTTTCTTGTTTTTAAGACAATATATGTGCTTGCGTTTGTTATATTTATTGTTGGACAATGCAGTTTTCAGAAATATCATTTTTATGTTGTTTTTTTTAAAAAATTTAATGAAAAATGAAAAAAAAAGACTAAAAATTACCAATTGTTTTTTAAACGTCAGTTTCACATGTTAATCATTTTACTAAACACAAAATATAAATTTAAGGGGTCTCAGGACCCTTAACATATATCTGTGCACTCGAAAAAATATCCTTCTTGAAACCAATGTAACTTAGCAATAAAGCAAAACAATCATTTGAAAATTTTTATCACATGATAATTACATATATTTACATTCGTTCTCAGATTTCTGGAGAATTTGAGAAAAATTTTTAAAATTTATAAGGAAATAAAAATTTGACAATTTTTCAAAAATTTGAAAATTAGTATTTTACACCGCGCAAGATTCTGAAGTACAAAATTGATCAAAATTTACAAAATTAACTTTACTTGGTATAAAAATGTTCACTTTCGAATTTATATTAACTTTAAAAAATTTAGAGAAAAAAATATATTTTTTAAATACAATTACAACAAAAATTTTAAAATTTTAAGAAAAAAATAAATTTAAAATCAAATAAAAAAAATTTTATTAAATTTTTGCTTTTTTTTGAAAATTGAAGTATAAGTTATGAAGAGCCATATTTTGAACACGTGTATTAAATTTCAGATTGATATAAATAGTTTCTGAGAATTTCTGCGCGCAAGCTAAAAAATTTGTTGTTTTGAGAAAAATGAAGTTAAAGAAACGATAGGGATTTTGTTTAAATTCCTCTAGTTATTTCTCAATAACTTCGGAAATTTTTACAGTATCAACAACATTTTGGTATCAAAATGCTCAGAAATGTTAAGGCTTTAACATATATCTTTTTTCAAAAAATTGAAAAATTTGCAATTTAAGAGTCCTTAGAGGCTTTAAGTAATAAATAAGCGAACAATTTTAAAATTCTTTTCTATAAGATTTCAAGATTGGAGAGTTTAAAACGTTTATTTATAAAAAAAAAATCATTGAACTAACTTTCAAGTCCCCTAACATATTTCATTTCGGTATTTTTGTCCCATTTGCATATATATACATATAGTATGATAAAATCAAAACAAATAATAAAAGACAAATTGTAATTCCTACAAAGCTAAGAATGGAGGAAAATAGATTTTAAAACTTATAAAAAAAAAACCCAAAATATATAAGAAGACATGTAAAAAGTCAACAGACCAAAATGGACAACTATTATGTTTTCCAGACCTGTCACTGATTTAAGACAGTGAGACAGGGTTGAGCTTGCTTTTAAGGATCCAACCCTCCCCATCCAGCAGAAAGTTTAAACATAATAATGCAATAGAAAGTGAAGAAAAAATTTGGGAAGAATAATAAAGCCAAGCCTAAAAATTGGCAGTTTCCGAGACTGCCGATAGAAATGAAAACTTAGAACTTTTAGTATTAAAATTTGAAATTTCATAATGTTTGGATTAAAATTATCAACTTTAATCTGGTTTTAACTTCTTTTGACAATCCGAGCAACAGTTATATGCATGTTTATATGGTTTTTTATTATTCAAATATGTTACGGGCTGTATAATATCATGACAAAATATTAATACAATTCAATTGAAATAACAATTAATATACAATCATATTATTTATGGATAGTATTTGTATTTACTTAAATTTCAATGTACTTGATTTTTAACATTATTTTAATTGTTTGCATCATTGTCATCATTAATTTCAACAATACTTAGACTTTTTGTACTTTCAATTATTTCATTTTGTTCTAAAAAAGATACAATAGGCTTATGGTAACTAAAGTAAGAAAGGAAAATGTTTGATTCATATTTATCTATCGTGTAAAAACCGCATCGATTGTTGTTTTATATTTTGTAGTACTGAGTTTTTTCGATCATTGGACATATTTAAATTGTTTCATTTAGAAATTCAATTAGTGGTAGATTTTTATCATCTGCAAAGTTAATATTGAGTCTCCACTTAAAATCAACGGTACATTATCATATATTTTTCACCAAATCTTTTTTCGAGTATTTCAGAACCTTCTTTTGTATAAATCATTAAATTTTCGAATAAAAATTGTTGTATCTGTCTCATAGATTTTCCAGGCGAAATATAAATGTCAACCACATTAATATGTATTGCCCATTCTCGGAATCGCAACGAGCAACGCGCATTTCGCCTATATCAGAAACATTAACACCAATGCTTCCAGTGAATTTCATATGTGTGTATGTCCATATCTGAAGTAATGAAGTGTGACGTCTCTTGAGTATTGTGATAAATAGTTACGCCTGCTGCTGGAACTTCGGGTCATTTATAAATTACAACAAAGTTGAAATTCGGAATATTAAGTGTTCGTTTTTCATACGAATTTCTGACAAAAGCAGAACATTTGACTTTTTTTACGATAGCATCATTTTTTAGGTCAGCTGTATGCGTATGCAAACTTTGACAATTGAATGAGAATATCTATATATATTCCTTTCTTGTTGGAGATGAATTCTAGAAAAGTTTTGGTGCCGTTTGTAGTGCATTGTTTCGTAACCTTTTCAATTCAAATGTTAGATCCTCTCGATGACTCGTTGATCTTTTATGTTGTTTATTTGCATTAATAACCATATTTTAAACTTCAACATATTAATCTTGAATTATTATTAGATTTTATAAAATTTTTAATTTCAAAATCCACGATAAAAATATGATTGAACAACTAGAAGTCTGTTTTACCACGGTAGTAAGAAAACGTCTAAGCTACTGTGAAATGCTAATCTGGATTGCGTGATGCATTGCAGAGGTTAAATATTAGAAAATAAATAATACAAAATTTTCAAACGCCAGAATAAATACGAAGATTTAAAATAATTTTAAATAATATAGAATTTTTAAACGCCAAAATAAATACGAGCATTTAAAATAATTTTATGTTATTTATTTTTTATCTTAAAAATATTAGTAAATTTATTTAGTACTCACTATTGTATTGCATAATGATTCTTCAATTAAACGATTCAAATAATAATGAAACAAAAACACTATTTCAACAATGCACAGTATATACACATTGAAATTTTCCCTAAATCCATTCAATTTCACTTATAAGATATACACAGCACTATACGTCAGCTGTATAGCTACACATATACACCTATAAGCATGTCGGTGACGCGAACGCACGAGATTTCACCCATCCAAAAAGTGTCTAAGGCGAACAGCACACTGCGCATGCGCGAGTCAGAGCATCTTCGGTGACGCGAACCCATAAGATTTTCCCCTACCAAAAAGTGTCCAACGCCGCTAAAGAAGTTTTCACTTCAAAAATATGCAATCGAAAGAACAATTTATAACAAATAAACTGAAATGAATTACTATTGTTAAATTGGGCAATGTCTTATATTGAAATAAACAAAAAACCGCGACATTAAGATCTTTCTTTACCAAAGTTCTTAAAGTTGACAAACAATAAAAATAAAAATAAAAGAATAACCACTGCAAACCCCATCCGCAAAGTGGTGTTACTATTTATTGTGTCTTTTTAACTTTCAATTAAACTATGGCACCATCTACGTAAATCTATAAGAATACATAGTAAAAAAAATAATTGTAAGTGAATAGAATAATTGAAGAGAAATTGTTAAAAATATAATAAACTATATGTTTTTATTATTATAAATATATTTGAATGAATATATATGTGTGTGTTATCTTAGCTGTGTTCAATAAAAATAACTCTGTAACATAAGTTTTTTCAAACAGAAGTTAACTATATTCACTAAATTTTGAAAACCCCAACTAAATTCAAACCATACATTAAAAAAGAAAAGAAAAGAATTGTCAAACAAACAAGAATTCTACATCAATATACATTTCACGCTTGTTACCAAAGATCCAGCCTTCATCCAGAAGCAACCATTAATTTCCTGACATCAAACAGCTAGAATATAGAATTTCTAAACCTTTCATCCCTTGCCCGCCACTTAATTACGATGAAGTTGTTCACACTGGTAACTTATCTGCAAGCCACTGTGTTCGGTGTCAAAGGCTAGGAGCAATTTGGTTCGCTGCTTCCGAATATAAATTACCGCTGGCATTCTCGTCTGACTGGCGACACAATACTTTTCATTAGAGTTGGTGTCCTTAATCGATATAATTTGATGACATGGAACAAGATGAAATATTTGTCTAATATCACGTAATGTTATATAATAATATCAGTTTTACGTACGTCAGTTTAATGCTAAAACGTCTTTCCTTATCAAATTAAATCTTTGCTGAATCTAAAAGTTAATATTTAATTCAAGGCATATACAGAACTTAAAAATGTCGATTGAGTATGTTTTGGACTTGATTAGAAAACATAAAAATATTAAAAAGACTGTTAATTTTACCCAATTTATTTATATATTTTCAATTAAATTAGAAATAACATAACCCAAACTTAGAAATCATTTTCAGATTTAGTAAATATGTAACTTTTCACATTTTAGAATTATATATAGGAGAAAAATTATACAAAATGATTGGAAATCATTTATCAGAAATGAAGAAATAAATATCTTTTTTGTAAATATGTAATTTTTCACATTTTAGAATTATAATATTTGGGGCTATTTCAATTTTTTTCCATCAAAGAGGGCCAGTTAACACTAAAAAAACAGGTTGTACAGAATACAAAAAAGAAATGGCTAGAAACTGATGAAGCAGGAGAACACAGAATTACAGACATTTAAAAAAAAAAGAGAAAAACAAGAAACACACGCTTACATTTCTTTGGAAAACAGTATAAAAAGAACACCAATAAAAAATAGAATATAAAGAATTTCTAAAGGCCAAAAAAAAAAATAATAAAAACAAGGGACAGTAAAAACATTTTAAGAATATAACAATAATTTGAGTTAAAAAGAACTTACTTTTAAAAAAAGCAATGAGTGATTGTGGAATGTGAAAGCAGACATTACAAAATCATTATTCAAAAGTAAGATGGTGAAAATTCGTAATTTGCTGCTAGTAAAAAAAAATAAGCCAGACAGATTTATTATTATGCAGTACAAATTCACACCTTGATATCCGCCATAAAATATTCATTTCATATCTCCACCTCTTTATGGCAATACACAAAGGCCGAAATCAGTGAAATCTTGACTAAGAATAAATAATAAATCGGAATCCTTAGAAAACAATATAGAACAAAAGTATAAATTAGGTGTGCCTTTTGATCCGTAATAATTAAGAACGCGGAATTCTCATGCACTTTTTTTAAAAGAATGTATTGGTACTTACCTGAGTTCCAATCCTGAAGTTCTCCATTTTTCGTTGGAAAGAAGCCGTAAAAATGGAACACAAATACTGAAACAACAACGTCCAATATGGAAACGATTATTTTTTAAGAAAATGGAATTTGATCGCTTGAAATTAATAAGGTTACCACAATAAAAAGAAACCAACAAAGATTAACGATCATAATCATCGTACCAAATATATAACCAAACGATAAAAATCAAAGTAACCATATTGTACAGTTATCGCCTGGCTTGGCGAAAACTTGAAACAATTTGGCGTGTAACGTACTGATACCAGAGTAGTACCTCTTACCACTTTTAAAAACGATACCTAATTTTTTATGTCATTTTAATTAAGTTGTGGTGGTAATGAAATTTCTAATTGAAATTTAAAGCAGCTTAATCTTTTATTCTAAATAATTATATAACAATTACATTTAAATTAATTGGGGATATTTTCCATTTATATATTTCACATTTTTCTTAAATATTTTTACTGGATTCTAAAATCCTGTTTTTAGCAAAATTTGCAATAAGTAACAAAAAACAGTGTTCGAAATATCGTTAACTTGACTTTTGAACGTGGTCGTGTAAAAAAAAAACTGAAGCCAAATGTAAAATAAATAAATAAGTAGATCATTTTACGTCAGTTTACTATAATTATAAAAAGACCAACTATACTGATAAAAAAAGAGTTTGTATGTGTGAGTTTGATTGTGAAATTCGAACCTGTAATGACAATGAGATTTTACCAAAATTATCTTTTGATTTTTCAAAATTCAAATTTAAAAGCTATATACATATTTTTGCGATATGACGTTATTTGTATCGTAGAAGCAAAAAAATATTCTTCATGTGGTTTTTTGTAAATCGTTATATATTATCTTTAAGAGTATATTTAGCTTTGTATTCATTTATTTGTTGTTCTGTAGAGCATAATTAGGTACTTACGTATTATCGCAACAATTACAACTCTATTAAACAGTGTTGCAACCCCGATTTCCTATGTGTGGTGCGCGTTGGATTGACAAACACGTGTTTCGTTTCATATGTCGCCAATAGGTTGCGATAATACGAAAGTATACCCAGAATTAAAATTCTTTTTTTGATTGAATCATTGTAAAAGAAGTATTCTTTCAACAAATGTATTTTCGCAGAACTGTGAAAACGGAAATCTTTACAGTTCTGCTTTTACATTTTGGATGTAGTACGATCAAAACTAGGCTTATATTACCTTTTTAATTTCTTGTTACTATTTGTTTGAGATAAATAAAAGTATATAATGTAATTCCAATATTATAAATTAATGTTAATATCGTAATTTCCTTTTCAGTTTAGGCCTTAACATTCCTGCTTAGTGTTAGATTAATGTTAATTAATTTTATTCGTTTTAATGCTGATACTTTAATTTATTTTTCAATTTATTTTTCATCTAAATTGGTTTGAGTAGCATGTTTTCGATAGTTTTGGGCATTAGTGTTAAGTAAAATGCTAGTTTTGTAGTTTCTTTTCTAGTTTAAGACTTTCTGGTGTGTATTATTTTGTATTTTGCTTTATGTCTCTTACCTTATTTTTAATCCCTATCTTTGTTTGTTGCCAACTTGGTGAATTATTATCACATATTGGATAGAAATCCAAAGGGGAAAAAAAGATATTGAGGAAATTTGGCTCCATTCTTTTTTTCTTTTTTCTCTTTTACCGTCGCTAAGGGTTTAGTTTCGGCATAATTAGCAATGTGGCATAGTTTTTTTTTTATTTCAGTGTTGAAGCAACTTTTGTATATTCTTTATCCTGATTTTTGGCAAACATTTGAAAATTGTTTCGACGTGTTCAATTTCTGGTATATCACTTTATTTTTAAAATATCTATCCACGAGTACAACAATGCAAATAGCATGAAATTCATACAGTATATGGAACGAAATTTCCCTCCTTTAAAAGAAACTGTGTGTGGGGGGGGATATCAATTGGTAGAATTTGTACAAATTTGTAATTCTACAATCAGTGAGAATGTTTTCGTTAATGGAAGAAGAAAGGCGATTTTTTTTTCTTGTGACTTCAGTGTACAGTTTGTGGCCGCGGTAGCCTTGTGGTTAAGGTAACGGACTCATGACAAGAGTGTCATGAGTTCGAGCCAAGAACAGCGGAAGATCCGTAGTGCGGAAAGGGCCAATACCCGTTAAATATGTCGAGGCTTAAACGTCCTCCCGTTGATGTGTTGTGGATGTTAGGAGAGGGGTGTGTGCTCAGGTGTTGTACTTGCCACTCGACCCTGGTTCAAAATAACGAGCTTCGTCGCCAATAGCCCTCTCTCGTGCAGCTTTATTATAGTGCGACGCAAATATAACTCTTCCTTGGTGAAAAGTTCGACACATGCCATGATCTATTTCTGAAGGTCTTTGTATTTATTCGTTTAATCTTTGTGACAGAATTGAGACTAATTTTCGAATGAATCCTCACACAAACGTATTCTATAGAAAATTCCTTTAAAATTACTTAAATAATTATTAGAGAGGACCATCATTAGGAAAAATATTTCGCATTTTAGGATGTGGAAATCCATTAGAATTTTTATGCAAGCTAGCTAGATTTTTCAATTCACCCGTACAGAAGAACTAGTACTTTACCTAGTAATAAATATATATTCGCTAATTTTTCATTTGAGGAAAAGCGAATGTACCAATTTTTCCTTTACCAATGAAAATGACACTTTGAATTCTAGAATCTTGAAATAAATCGTATTCCCTAATCAGGGAAAATCTTTGAATAAATTCGTAATTCGTTCTCCAGCAACTAAGCGTTTCATCAAACCATTTAAACTTCCTCTTTCGTCGAAGTATGCATTTAAGCGCATCCTCTATCTATTCAGAATATGATTTTTAAGAGCTCACGCTCCGGAATTAGGAACGTCACTGTTTAATTAAGTTATTTGTAAAGAATAATGGTACAAAGAATAAAATGTAATTTGTGTGTCATATACACAGTTTTATGCTACATTTTAAACAGGACTAATTGATTTCATTCCCATTCATAAAATAGAGGGGGAATGTTTAGAGATTCTTCATTCATCAGCATTATATTTCGTGATAAGATCTCTAGAATAAACTGCTATTGAATACCTCATTTAATACTCATCTTCTATAGTAATAAATAAAAAGACTGTGTAAAATAAAGTAAAATATCAATAATTCAGAAAAGCATACCTGTAATTTAAAATGTTGCCTTTAAAGTGTAGGATTTGTTATTTTATAAAATAATTATAGGTATTTCATGACTTATACCTACCACAACAGTTAAAGTATGTAAAATTATCGAATTCTAAGCTTTAACTAGTTATTTTATAGAATAACGGTTGTCTAGTCGCTTAAGAATTATTAAATATCGTATGTTTCACATTTAGGATAACATTGTAATAATTTTTAAAAAGTGTGTTTTTGTACCCGCACGACCGAGTAGAGTAATAATACATATAATAATAAATTCTAAAAATTTTAATATTAGTATTGCTGCACTATATCTTGTTGTTTTTGTTATAGTTTAACTAATTCAACAATTGATTGGTATGTTACCATTGCAGACATAGTACATTCGCTGGAGCTGGTATCTCATTTTAGGGGAGCACTATATAGGTGTATACTTATCCCCATAATGTAATTTAGACGCCCAGTTATTACCCAGAGCCTAGACCTAAGCTCTGACGGTGCGAAAGCGTACTTAGAATTTAATTTTACCGAGAGACCCCAAGACAAACTGGCGCTCTTGGGATCTTTAACATGTTGCATATCCATACAACATGAAAGCTGTCTATTTTCTGCATCATGAAAATCCACCAACATGGACTGGGGTCGAACTAGCAGCCTTAGACATACAAGATCAGCGTCAAACTAGCTACGCCACCTAGCCGGCAATACAGTAAAAATACATTATATTCTGTTTTTGTTTACTATTTATCTAGTAATCTATCCGTGTGATGTGAAAGGTACTTTTTGAGAGGTTTTATATAATTATCATCAGCTATTTCTTCAAACGACGGATTTATTTTTAAAGTTAATTTTTTTTATTCTTCACTTTAATATGCTATGATCAGGTAATTCCTGGGATAGCTAGTTGTTTCATAGAACAAAGTGTTAAAGTATGAAATTATTCTATTGCACTGTTTAACTGAGACTTTATTATTCATTAAATACCTAGGTATCACATGAAATAACTGAATAATATGCTTTAACTGTAGCACATATGCTTTTATATTATTCTAAAATAAAAATATTTATAAAACTAATAAAATTTTGTGTAGCTTTATTCCACTAGTCTCGAAGAAATATGTATCTAAAAGATAATGTTTCAGAATCAATTAGGCCTTTCTGATGTTTTAATGAATATGCCATAATCAGAATTTTAATACATTATACTTAATATATTAAAACCTAATATATACTTTAATATGTTTACTTAATTTAAATATATTATAATAATTTTTAATTTCTTGTTGCTAATTAATCATGCAAGTACACACATTGTTCAAAATTTTTCTACATTCAACAATTATATGCAACATAATCCCAGAAATAAATTTAACTCGTATAGTATTAAATAATTGAAGCCCAGTTTGTTACGACCCGCATGTTCAGAGGGCGCAAGTAGTCCTCTTTGCTACCTTTGTCAGTATGCATGTAACCAACCCAAGGAATGGACGTATCTACCGTCGCTCAATGTACAATCTTTTTTTATCCGCGCTGCCTTTGCTTGAGTAAATAAGTTACATAACTTAAGGTCTGCTCATAAATTGTATAATATACATTTATAGAACTACCACACCTTTTGTGGTAATAATTAAAGCTATCGTATCCCCCGCACAGTTACTGAGGGGTCAGTGCATCGCGCTTCCACACCATAGGTCCGAGGTTCAAACTCCGGGCTCAGCAAAGTTCACTCATTTTTTCATTCCTTTAATGGGTTGATAAATGAGTACCAAACATGCTTGGGGACTTAACACTGGGGGTATCCTGTCCCCAGTGAACCCCCTGACCGGAACATCTACTCATGCAACTCAGGGCCTAAGGTCACGTATACTGGGTTGGGCACAGTAGGCCTTGATCCTCATGGGCTGTTGCGCCACTGAGTTAAGTTATAATAAATAATGGAAAAGTATTAAATAATCTTAAGTAATATATTCATAAATTTTATTAAAACTTCTCTTTCTTAAGGCAATCAAGAATTACATTTAAAACACGGAGTAACGTTTCAGTTTTATTTTATTCAGACAACATGAAAAATACTATTCTTTTGAAATAACGTATATGATAAGTGAATTCTGTATCGTTTTGGAATATTCAAAATGATAACACAATAGCTGCTGTCTTAGTTCTTATTCAAAGATGGGCCGGAAGGATAATAAATATACTTTGGGTAAACAATGATAGAAATTAATATTATTGGTTCTCTCGCAGGGGAAAAAACTGTATAAAGAGGAAAGGTCATAATATGTCAACCAAGTAAAACAGATATGCGAAATTAATAACAGTAGAAACCTGAGGTGGAAAATACCCGTTTTCTATAATCGATAATTCTTATGTATACACAGAGCGGTATGTTTACTTTACTGATATAAAGGTAAGAACAGTAACTATAAATGCTATAATATAAATATTGGGACAATAAAAAAAAAAAAAAAAAAATGTAATAAAAGTGTTCCCCGTTCATTTTTTTACCTCATTATATCTGTAAATATACCCTAAAGAAATACCTGATGAAATTTACGACGAAAGTAAATTTTATTTAAATGGATTTATTTGTTAAAATCTTTCGAATACAATAAATATTTGAAAATATTATTTTATATTCGTAAACTTTATATGAATTAATTTTTTCTCGGTTTTCTTACTTTTAAAATTTATTTTTTTCGTCTGGATTGTTATAAGGGTAATCTCATTAGCTATGCATCTTATACTATAACAAAATGATTAAACATTTACACAAACTCTACATGGATATATAACGGTATATACAGTTTAAACTTTATTTAAAAAAACTCACTGAAAGTTAAAATAATATTTAACACCATAAAGTATTTATTTCTGAAATTTCCACTAAAATTACAAAAAAAAAAAAATAAGTAAATAAAGTATTTAGATCTTTAAACTTAAGACTAATAATGTTCTATTCCTTGAACTGAGTAATTATTACTATTATTATAATTATTACTATTTTGTAAGAAGTGTAAAAATAAAAGTGAAATTATATATATATGAGGTCTGGAAAGTTTAACTTAAAAATTAATGGAGGAAGAAATAAAAATAGAACAAACTCTTTAATAACGCGTAGGGATTTTAGAATGAGAAGAACTATTTGGCGGTAGAGTGCATCAGTGAGTGAATATTAATACTGCAGTAGAACGTCGTTTATCAGAATCAATTGGAACTGGACACCGTTCGTATACGCGATTGCTTGGTTAACCAAAAACCGAATGCGATCCATGCAGTATATGATACTGGACACAATACAAATATTCAATTTGTATTTCAAATTTGAATTTGAAATCACAATTTTACCTTGATTGGAGAAAATAATCACTTATTTTTCGCTGTATCATTGTGCACGTTCTTTTTTTCAATGCAAGGTCTCTGATTCTCTTCAGCAGCAGTAGTTGAGTAGGACAATACTCTGATTGTTGTTCGTACTACTCCATAGCTGTCTCTAACGCAGAAACGTGTAAGCGTTTTATGGACCCTTGCTACTCTCGTTGTTGTTTTCCACGCATTCATCCGTTTTATCGTCAACAGGGTCGGATTCTTCTTGCACGGAAGTGACAATGTCGTCATCATTTAGCATTTAAAATCCAGTCTTCTGCATCGCATGTCATCCAGGTTTCAACATCAACAAAACTCAACAAAAGAGCACGTATACACCCCTCACTTGGAAACAAACTGACCTAATATTCCGTGCAGATGTTCACCAAATACACAGCTGAAAAATTACCAAATCACACAGCTGAAATTCCCCAAATATCCCTCACCTTGGGATTTCCCGTCACTTTTGGCCTCACACGAAACAACCGTTGAGCATTGCACTGTTCGAATACGTATCCGGACTTTGGTTCGGATATTTGACGCTCCGGATAATGAACGTTCGGATAAACGACGTTCTTATGTATTCAGTTACACGAGGGCTTTTGGCGATTGACCTCGTAATTTTGAACCATGGTGAATTGAGCTGTGTGGGGCACCCCCTCCCTCCTAACTCCCCCACACACAAACGGGAGGACATTTCAGAGTCTCGACATATTTGACGAGCATCGGCCCTTCTGTACGGTGGGTCTTCTGAGATACTGGCTCGAACTCGTGTCAAGCCAGCCACAAGTCCGTTAGCTTGACCATTAAGCTACCGTAGCCACAGAACGCTCCACTTTAGGAGGAGAATAATTGAATAACGTGAGTTGGGTGTCTCCTCACGGGGTGAATGTTCTTTGTTAGAATAAGTTAGGCACCTAGTGGCAGCCATGTTGTAAAAGTTTACCATGCTGCTTTAATTAAGGTTGATTGATTTAAGAAGATGACTACAAAATTATTTACAAGCAGGCTTGGAGTCTGTCATATGTATATATTAAAAACAGTAAAATAAGGCTCTGAAATTTGTTTTGGTGTAGAAAATTGTGGAAGAAAGGTTTTTCAATATATCTGAACTCTTAATGGTACCTTACATACACACGCCCATAAGCCCTCACGCACACACTCACTTACAACCCTTAAATATATTATCTCAAAAAAAGAAAAGTTTTTGTTTCATGTAATTTAATACATTTTTGTAACCGATATAAAGATAATTAATGACTTAAAATAAATATAATAATGGAAGTGTCAGTCGTAATGGAAATGTCACGATCGCAGAGTGATTATGGTCTCAAGCTTGTAGCTAGATTTATCGATTCGTTGGTTGGAGTCCCAGTACCACTGAACACCCGCCATGTAGTTTTCTTCAATCTACAAGGTGCACGTTAAATTCTTCGTGGTTTGAATGGCATAGTGTAGAAGTTTACGAGTAAGGTGCCAGTGCAGGTGTCCTTTCATAACTTGATCAAGGTTCAGAATTATAAATTTCTTCGACAATAACTATTGCGGTATTTCAAAGTGCAACATCAATAAAAAAATCAACCAATCAGAGAATAAATTCTACTATGAATACTTCTAGGAATACTCAGAATGAAAACTACAATTCTACTCAAAGAATAAATTCTATGAAATTTACTAGGTTTTATTGTCGTTCTTTTTGTTGAACACTGGAATTACTTTCAACAAAATAGGGTCGACTACAGAGAGCACGCCATGTTATGAATTATTCTCAAGTTCACTGAATACTTCTTAGACAAGTTTTTTCCCCTGATATTTCTTTCTTACAACCCATGGAAGACCTGCTGGAATCTGCAAACATCCCAAAATGTAACCAATTCCCCTCAATTGGAGATGACTTAACTAGAAGTCTCACTGGAGACGATCTAAAAGTCATACCTAAGTTATACTTAAGGTTAAGAATTATACCTTCGCTGATATTAGTAGAAAAGGGACTTAAATTTTTTTTGTCCGGGGTGTTAGTATACCAACGTACAAACAAATCCGAAAAGTAACCAACACTGTCTTGTTGATTGAGTTTATTTTGACTTAATTGATTTAGTTAAATTTCTTTTATAAAACTTTATTGCTTTCCAGGGGATTAATAATATTTCTTGAAGAAATTTTATCAACCAAAGATTTAAAAAAATCTTCTACTGATGTGCGAAAAGCGCATGAATGTGTATTTACCCAATACTACAGTTCTTCTGTGACGAAAAAATATCATTTAATATTATTTCTTTATAACTCTAGTTGGAAAATAAGCAAGTACTCAATGGTATTCAAAAATTCCCATTGTTGCTTTATTTAAGTGATTGTTCCAAGACACAATATTGGGTATCCATTTTTCTCTCCTTACATAAAAATGAAAAGAAAGATTTTCTGGTAATTTAATTATGTTTTCTTAAAAGTAGAACTTAATTAGTTCAAAAAATAATTAAATAAGCACTGATATTGTATGGGAATAGTTTAACAAAATATTTTAAAACTTCGAAGAGTTGTTTTTTTTAAACTGCCGACACTGAGAGTTTCAAAATTAAAACTACTCAACAAAGAAATAAAAAGTATAATAATTAAAGTTTAATTATTTTCCTTTATTTAATTATTTCACTTTTAAGCTCTTAAAAGGTCATCATTAAATTTGCCTTGACTATGTTTAGTTGATTAGCAAAAATGGTTCAAATTAAGGCAGAAAAATCAATTTACACGAAAAGAATATTAATTTATATTATTTTCAACAAATCGTTTTTTTTTTTTTTTTTTTTTTGAAAATTAATGATTTTTTATTTCGAAATTTTATAAAAAAAAGTGATAATTTTGAATGGCATAAAGATACAAGTCCTTTCCAAACTAAAAACATAGTAAAGTTTTATTTATGTGAATTGCAGCTTTGTCTACCCCATTTACAAATATTCTGAAATTCTTCGATATATTTGTGCTAACTGCAAAACAAATTTACATAAAATATCCACAACATTCTTAACATTGTATAAATAAATACATGAATCTGTAACGAAAAATAACAAAAATGTTCGAAATAACTTTGTGTAACAAAAATTAAATAAACGCATTAAATGTATCAAAAGAGAGATAGAGATGCATTTATGAGGAGAGGTATTAAATAAAAGGGTTTGAAATACTTTCATGAAAAAAAATATTAAAAAAAGATGCTTAAAACTATTTTATGCATTAAAAATACTTAATAAAAGTGTTCGAAATTTTTTTAAAAAATATCGCATACCTCGAGATTTTTGCAGGGGAAAAAAGTTTAAATTTATAATGAAAACATATTATTTCTTCTTACACTTAAAACTATGTAACAAAATGGGAAAAAATACTTTAAAACAATAATCTACATAATATAATAAATCAATAACTCGATAAGTCTGAAAAAAAATAGCAAAAAATGTCCTTTTAAAATGATTTTCATAGGATAAGACGATTCATATTGGTATGAAAAACGATGCTTTTCTTAGACAAATCCAAAAATATAAATTATTGAAAAAACCTTCCCATTTAGATTCAGGCACACAAATATTCGATCCTTCTTTACATACTCCATTTTTTTTCTTTCTTCTTTCTGGTCAGAAGAAGTCATAAATTTGGAAGCAGTTGAGTATTTATCGATATCCGATTTTTTCTACCAAGAATATGCCCCGCTCCTTCAGAAGTCACTTATTTTATTTTTGGCTGTTTTTGTGCTCTTGAAATTGCGCCAAAACCTTGGTTTGAGGCCAAATAAAAAGAACCTCAAATTATGTAGTGTGATAAATTACATTGAATAGCTTCTACGGATATTGAAGTTATATTAAATAAAAATAATTCCACACACACACAATCGTCCTTCTTTCATTTGATTAAAATTTTACACCGATAAAAACTTGAATGAGAGGAAATATAACTACAGTGAAAGACGGTTTAACATCAAACTGAGGTGACTGAAAAACTTTCTCGTATTCAAAGAATTTCGTGTTAAAGTATGCAGCAAAAAAATACATATATTAAAAAAAACTTTTTTTAGAAAAGATTTGATTTACATAGAGATGTATACATATGCACATATTTCATAAAAATTAATGAAATAAAAACATTCACAAGAACGTAATATAATTTAATACAAAATTTTGTTTAAAAATTTGTGGATCTAATAGCATACAAAATATCAGCTCTATAGGTAAAGTAAATTTTGAAAAGTGTGTACCGGAATCAACCAAAAAGGCCTTTTGAGAAAATTGCAAAGAAAAGTACTTCCATCTATGATTTGTAAAATAATATTTTTTTAATACAATATAAAGCCATACCATTATTATTTCGATTATTTTGCATCATTTCTCAGTTTTTAAATTGTAAGTTTGAAATTCTAGATTATTTAGAAGTCTTTTGAATCACTCTTTCCTTACTTCATTAACACGTGTAATCAACGATTCACGCCTTCTTTCATCTAAAATACCAAAGTTTTATACCAATAAGTTTTAGTATTTTTACTTCACTTTAAACATCATCATCAGAGGATGTTACAGAACTCCTTACACATATTTTTAGTGGTATAGAAATACACAAAAACGTCTTTGAGGAATTTAAGAAGTTAATTTGATGTCTAATTTAAAGGGAACTCTCTGTTTTTAAAAATTATAACAAAATAATCTCTATTTTTGTATTTATACATATGAATATTTATTTATTTTAAAACAAAACAAGCTACAATAAACATATAGAGTTGTTCATGAACATTCAAATGCAGTTAGAAAAAACGTTAAGTTAGGAAAGACGAAATGTCTATTTTACAAGCTGTGTATTTTATTTAGAATAATCCTCAAGATCCCCTTTGCACTACATCCACTAGATTTATATAGTTTAAGAACTACAAGAGTATTTATAAATTCAAAACTAGACATAATTAACATTTCAAAAAACAAAATTTTATTTTAAATTTTTGTAACTTATCATTTAAATTTTCCTTAATTTTCGCACTAAACAAGTAGAATTTTCAATAAACTTGAACATATAATATTGAAAAATCACATTCTTTGTATAGAAAAATTAGTTTTTTACAATAGAATATTAAATACAATACGCGGATTTTGAGGAAGATGTACCTGAATTACAGTTACATCACATTTGCTTACAATTTTAAAATTCAATTTTCTAGCGTTCTATTTATCGAATTCTCATAAATAATGCCTCTATGGATGCAGCAAGACGCCCTCTACTTTTTAAAATAAAATAAAAAATCCAAAATTTGAAGCACCTTTACGTTCTAGTTACCTTAATAAAGGCTGTTTGTAGAGCACAAAATTGTATTGAGTTCTTTGGAATCACCATCATGGTGGTGCAATTTTTATAAACTAGAATATATATTCAGTTAATGTCTATTTAAAAAAAATCTAAACACATATACAGGTATCTTTCTCAAAAAAATGGTATACTAAAGTTTTATTCTTTTGATTGTGGAATGAGATGATTTAAAATGGTTCAGGACAAAAACTCGATTTTAAAGCTTTTTTTTTTGTCTTCGAAATATTGTAGAAGCTACTTATCAGGAACAAGACTTAAAAAAAAGGGTGCCTGAGCTATCGTAACTTACGTTTCTGAGGAAAAGACATTTTATATAAAAGGAAATTCCCTTATGTTAAGAACACCATGTCGGAAGAGCATGACTGAAAATCTAATATTGAACACGTTTTTTTTCCCGACAAGTGTGTGTCGAAAGCGGCGTATTTCTTTTGCACATCTGGCGAATATAAAAATCCAATATTTGAATCTGAAGACCTTTCAGATTCAATGCATTTGACAAGAGAGGAAAATAAAAATTAAATTTATAAGCAAGATAAGTCAAAAATAAGGATAAAAAAAGTTTTTCCGTTAAAAAAAGTTGAAGTACTTCGTATCATAGAACGGGGAATCGTGCAAATCTTGCTTATTATTATTTTTTTCTTTCAAAAATGTTACAGATATGCTTGACTTTATTTTCCTCTTCAACATCTGGCGTTAAACGTCACAAGAAATAGATAAAAGATGAGAAGGAAACAAGTTGAAGAAACTGAAGTATAAATTATGTGCTGCACAAAAGCGAGAGAATCGATCTCTACGAAACTTAAAGAGTTGTATATATTCTTAATTCTTTCAATAACAGGAACGTAGCTCTTGAGGATGTGAAAAAAATAGTGAAGTAGCATTTAAGAACTTTTAAGAAATCGTTCCAGATTTTTGATCAAAGGTTGGATAACAAAGAAGGAACTATTTTCTATAATTCCACTTATCTCAAATATGTATCAACTCAATATAAAATAGATATTTTTTCTAAAGGTTTTAAATCAAATGACTATAAAATAAAAGAAGTATCCAATGACATATTGGTTTTAAGAAATTTTTTTGGTATTTATGTTTTATGATGTTCTTTAGGTTTCAAGTATCTGAAATCATACCCTTTCACAGCCTTCCTGGTTTTGTTTGAACTGAGAAAATTTAATTTTATCCTCAATGCGTATGTTTATCTGTAAAGGCCAAATATGAATTATTTAAAAGTATATTTTGCATTTACAAAAAGGAACAGATTGACATGATTGTTAAGTTGGTATTTACTTTTCAATTTTTGCTTTTTCTTACAATTATTCATTATAAAATTTATCATATTCTTGGTATGAGAATTGATAATGAAATAACTTACAGTCGGGATTATTTAGAGAAAAATCTCACATTTATTCAGTTTATGATCAAGAAACATTTGAATGAACTCATTTTAAAGTGAAAAAATTTTGCATTACCACTACAGATCGCATAAAATTAAATATTCTGTGTTGAATAAATTATCAGTATTTATTAACAGTAAGTATTCAGGATTATCTTACGAATTTTTATGCAACAATTATTCAAAAAATGGTTTCTTACAGAATTCGAACATAGGCCGCTAACTGAATAATACTTTAGAGAAATTACGTTCAACACCTTTTGTAAATTACATAAAATTACTTGTCATGGCGTTCATAGATTAAATATCTCAAATACTAAAATTTTACATTTAATGTGCAAAACGAAGAAAATGATAAATACGCTTTATATTTATAATGACAAATGTAAATTAATTTAATGGTGAATTAAAAAATACAGCAATAGAAGTATGAATTATATAATTGACAGTGAAAAGCATTTTCAAGCAAGCGAGTATTTTTGTGCTGAATGTTTTTTATGTTGTGTTTAAGATGTTTATATTTGTGCCTCTCTACGTGTTCGAAATACAATAAATCAGATTCTAATAAATGAATTGCAAATAAACATGTTGAATTGCAAATAAAACAAAAAAAGCTTTTTGCATATCTCAGCTGGAAAAAAAACATATTTGTTAAATTTTAAGTCTGAAGGTCTAATAGCTGATAAAAAGGATTTTTTTATTTATAACACCCCGTAACTCTCTTGTGAGTCGAATTTTGAAAACATCTTCCTAAGCTAATATCTGCTCAGCAAAAGTAACACATTGCTACACATTTTGTGTAATGAACGCTTTAAATAGTGTAAATAATTTATATCTGGATGTGTAATACGTTAATATTACTTTCTGTTGTATTTATTTTATGTCAAAATTATAATATTCGCAAGCAACGCCGTTCCTTACATTATAATGACGATTCCATGGAAACATAGCGAAATGTTGGTGGTAGAGCCAAGTTGTCATCCTTTTTGTTGACCACATTGGCAACTTGGTGGTTGATTGCACCATGCAGAAGTTTCTTTGCTGTAGCGCAACCTGGTGGGGAGCTGCAACAAAAAGAATAGCACAAAAACGTTCTCCACAAAAAAATACATATGCATGCCAATTTTCATAGTGATCGGTTGAACGGTGTTGGAGTGAAGCGATTTCATATATACAAACATCCATTCATATATAGATAGATCACGATGCACCTCGCAAGGGATTTTTTAATTCAATGCTAAAAATGTTGAAGTAATTTTTTACATACTTTAGTGCCTAGCTCTCAGACAAAACGTCGCAAAATAACTGTTCTTATGCCATCTGAGAAATGCATATTATTTAACCCTGATATTCTGTTCGTATTTACTACACGTATGTAGCCTTCGGTCAATATGACCCGATTCAGAAAACTAACGTTTTTTGCTGTAAATGACAGGTGCCATTTAGGAAAAGGTTTAATTAATAGTAATGTAAATTTAAAAACTGATCTAATAATATAAAGCATCTATAAAAATAACAGAAAAAAATTCGATGTTAAAACTTGCTTTCATTTGCACAATTTGAACAGTAACATCTTACATGAGTTTTGCAAATGTGATTTTTACACTTGTAGCATAACATATTGTACTGTTGTCATTGCTAGATTGTCAGAACTTGCATCTTGCACGTTTGACGCACAATGCAGTATTCTCAGCAGATACCGATTGTGCACTTTACCTTTTTCTCTGTATTCATTTTACTATTTTTATTGAGTCTTCACTTCTTGGTAGGTTTGGCCTTGCTTCAATGTATGGAAAAATGAGTGAATTTCCCAGTCTTCCAAAAATTGCCTTCGTTTTCGTTTCAATCACTATGTATTAAAGTCCATAGAACAAATGCATTGCACGTAAAAGTATCAATCATGTTTTAGAATACTATCATGGGTAAGCAAATTGTTTTTCTTTTACGAGTGTATGTGTTTAAAGTTGATCAAGAGTATACCCATACCCTTTAGTTGAATTATAATCAAAATCATTAATGGTTTTTTGTCAGGTATATTGCTAACTTCTTTTCCACGATGCAAAGTGCCCATCAGAATAACATTCTTGCTCTTTCTTGGGATGTAGTTTACAACTGCTGTGTCCTCTGCAAAATAAAATAATGAGCTGTGAGCTTCTTTATATGGCATTTCTTCAGAATGTTCTAGTTTATTTTTCCAATGGTGCCAAGAATAGTCATTTTACATTTTAGAAGAAGTTGCCCTAAGTTATATATAAAATGTGAAAAAAATATCTCATGTAATATTGTGCGCCGAATACCCATAATTGACATCATACACTACTCGCATGCCTTGATTTTCTTTGTCTTTGACCCTTGTTCTTTTCCAGTGTAAATTTGTGTTTTCAGTACATACGAAGTTTTATTGCCCCATAAAGTCCATATTTTGATACTTGGTATATACTGTTTGAAAGGACATCGACCACGAAATCCTACTAATTGTTCTATACAGTAATATTTCCATTCAAATTATATAAATTTGGTGGAATTTCGATCCACTTTTACCAGATAACTGGCAGTGAAGCTAATGTATCCAATTTTCTTCTTTCTTGACGAGTAAAATTTATTATCCAAACGAATAACTCTCGGCATGGTGCAAAATGTTTCGAGGGACATTGTGCAACGAAATATATTTCTGCCAGTTTCTTTATCCCATAAGCTGTCTGTTGGTATTCCAAATGATTTATAAACATCAGCTAACAATAATAATCTAATATAAGCTTGAAAAGTTTTACTTTCGATATTTGTCCATAAACTTTTCCTCTTTCAATATTAGTAATTTGTATCATTTTTTTCCAATTGTTGAATTGAATACTACCTCAAAAGCATTTTTACGTCTGTTACCCTTGCCGTTGCATATCTTGTGACCCCTGGAGTAGTTTTTAGAATATTAGCAGCTGTTGATTGAGAAGAGTGTGGCAGCGGATTCAGAGAGCGAGAGCTTCCACTTTATTTCACGATTCTTAAGCTGAACACTCTCTTTATAGTTCATTTGTTGATTATTGGTATCAAAATCGTTGTCAGAACTCTAAATTTCATCACTTGTAAGATTCTTGTACTCGGATACTTTTTCTTCGCTGTCAGAAGTTTCTATTAGTTTAGCTATATCAGTGTGACTCAAATTTATGCGATTTGCCATTTTTTCTCTCCCATTCGCGGGCATAACTCCTTTAATGTACATCAGAAAGTGAAATACAGCAGGGGGGGGGGAGAAACGTTGCAATAAAAGCACCCTGCCAATCGTATCAAATTTTTGACCTTGCATGTGCTCTCTTAACACGTGACTAAACACATACATCAATGAAACAAGTTTTGAACATGGACAAATTAGAGAAACTATTGTTATTCTTTTCTCTTAATTTCTTCCAAACAAATGTGAAATGTATGAGCAAAAAAATGATTTTTTGCATTGGATCATATTGATCCGAACGATACATTAGATATAAATTGAAAAATATTCCTTCGAGATACAAAAAAAACATAAATTCCTTTAGGAGTATATATTTATATTGTTTATCTACGATGTCAAGAAGTTTCATGAAAACATCCCTGTTCTATATATTTTAATAAAAGTATAAATTTTATTTCGGGTCATATAGACCCGAACAGAATAGCAGGGTTAAAAGATCAAATGTGTTTCCAACATTCAAACTAATGATTCAGTTTTTGAAAAATTGATCTGAAAAGCACCAATGTACATTTTTATTCTTAAAGTATTCCCTCCAGTACTTTATCATTTCAAAGGACACAATATTCATATGGAACATGGAAGCAATATTTGGCCCTTTTTTAAAAAATAAGGCGGAGAAAAAATATCAATCACTTAATTTTATAAAAAGTTTTCAATATGTGTTAACAAACGCGTTTTGGGTTGTTTTTTTTTACTTCCATTATAACAACCGCTCCAATCCACCGATTTCTACAAAAATAAAGTATCTAATTATAATTACTATTTCTAATTTATTATATCTTCGATTATTTATAAACAGAGTATTTTTTTACAGATAATAAGGTGGGACTTGGAATAACTAAAATTATTTAAATATTTTTTCAACGTGTTTAATCACTAGATTCAGATAGGAAGAAACATTTTAAGCGTCATAACTATTCTCAGACAGTTATAATTCAGGGATTTTTATCTTTGTAGAGCAATGTCACTGTTTTATTTTGATTAATCCCTGCTGTGCTGTTACATACATTAAGCAACATAGATTAATGCGTTTCTCATATATGTAAGCGGTCTGGAAATATTAATGCCGCCTTCCTCAGAATATATTTTAGTGTAAGAACAATTAAAATAACAATTTGGGAACATTTAGGATATGTTTATATGCTAAATTTGTAATTGGCGTGCTTTATCTAGTAAATGAAATATTCTGTCAAAAAATGGTAGTCAAAATCATTAAAATAAAAATTTTAAAAACTGGTTTGTCTTATATATTTTTAGTCAATCTGTATATACGAGTACAGTAAAACCAGTTTTTGTACGATCCTTTTTTTATGTGATTTTATTTCTGTGTGATATGTTTTGTAAGATTTTTAATTTTAGGGTGATTTGTTTTGTGCGAACTTTTTTAATGTGTTATTTATATATATATATATATATATATGTATATGAATTTTTTTTCCATGGGGCTTTGGCGCCACTGCACTTTTATGTTTTTTTTTTATCAATGCACATCTATAAAAGACACCCTGTTCTTCAAGACACCTGTTCAATGGTTATAAACGATCTCTCGATAATCCACGTTCAATTGCTATCTCTCAACGTACTAGCAGCACTTGAATGAAGACGAATTTTTAACGACAGTGACATCATCAATTATTTGATACATTACGAAACGTATCTTTTGTTGATTAGAGATTCGCTCAGCTAACAGGTTTTATGAAAATCCATACCCAAAAAGAAAGGTTAGCTGGGGGTTATGGGAACGAAACAGATACAAGAAAAAATCCTGTTGTTGAACTACTAGGCTAACAGACTTTAAATTCGGCAAAATTATTTCTTCTGTTGAATAGAGATCCACTAAGAAGGGATTTTTTGGAAATCAGCTTAAAAATAGATTGAGGATAAGTTCAAATGAGTTAAAAATCAGTTGGGGAAGTTTTAGATCTACATATTTGAAATTTGGTAAGCATGTTCCCTTTTTTGAGTAGAAATCCACTAAGACCTGGCTTCGTGAAAAAAATTAAACCCCAAGAAAGTTGTGGGGATGAGGTTAGTAAGGGTGCTATGCATTTAAAAAAAAACCATTTTTTTTAAATTGTCAGGCTTACAAACTTGAAATTTGGTAAGTTCCCCCTTTCAATAGAAAACTTAATGATCGAACTTAGATGACAAAAACATACAAGAAAATCTGTAGTCCTTCGATGCCATGAAATTCTCAGAGAATCAGGAAGAAGCTGCAATAAAATTTTAAAATAACAAAAAACATTCCCTATAATAACATTATTGTTTGGAAATTATTCCAGAGAAAAATATTTTCTATATCTACCCACTCATTAGCGTTAAAGCACCCAGTTAACTAAAAAGGCGAAAAAGTAGAAAATGTAAATGAAGGGAAAAATTAAAACCAATATCGAACAAAAAAGAATTTATAATCGATATACCTTTGTTCAAGAAACAAATTAATTTCCCTGCTTTAAAAGAGGATCATTAAAGTTCTTTTTTCTTTGCCCGCCACAAATTGTAACAAAGTTATTTCAGCATAATAACTACTTTATATGTTCTGACTCCATGTGAAGTGCGAAACTAAATTGGCTTGCTCCTTCCGATTATAAATTATTACCGGTTTCATCTCGCTAGTGACGGATGGAACGCTAGTTCTAATTTGATTTAATTTTCGAACCCCGCTTTTGATCAAATATTTGAGTTGCCTCGAACAGTTTTGCATTCATTAGTTTGACTTTGAAATGTTTGTGTGGATTAGGAAATTGTGTTGTGGTTTTAAGAGTGAATGACATGAATGTAGTAAAATTTACTTCAGACTGCGTTTAGGTATTTAGAATTAATATTTTATACATATCTAAGCAATTTAGAAAAGATCGACTATTTTTATAGAGTTTTTAGGCTGAAAGAGAGTTCTGTGATTCATATTAATACTAATTTATAATTGCTTTCCACGCCTCTTTAAAATTATTTAGCTTATTAATTCTTAATTTTGCTTGATATCATCAAAACATCTAACTTATCGAATTTTGATTAAAATTTAATTTTTCACTGTAAGTATATATGAGAAAAGGGCTTATTCACTCATTAACAGGTCTCCAAAACTAATATTAGACAGACAAGAAGTTTGGCACACTTGTTTATTTTGTGGCTTAGAAATCCGCTAATATAGACTCTCTTATATATATATATATATATAAGTGTTAATACCTCAGAAACACTTTTTGTAATCTTATTTTCCTTATTTGTTGAAGTTGATGTTAAATTTTTAAATTTATGTCTACGAGTTTTACATGAGCATTGATATTCGCAAAAAGTTCTTATATATGAATATAATATATATAAGATATATGTGTATGATATTTGAAAGTGTAAAATTTATCTAGCTGATAACATTTTAAATATGTGATGAACAAACAAGTGAATATACTTTTCCACTGCTTCATGATATTTGTAAAATCTTATTTTGCATTTGGTTGACTATATTTTAAAAAGAACTTTTAATTAGAATCCTCATTTTGTACAAAGAGTACATAAGTACTATTCATTCCTTTGACACAACAGTTTTTCAAGTTTAAAATTTTAATAAAAAGTCACAGTTAATTTTTAAAATTAATATATTGTATCCATAACAGTATACTTTAAATTGTTATTGTTATTTAACTTCTCACAAAAGCAAAAAAGGAAAAAAATTGTTTGCACAAATAGTATTTAACGTGATTTCAACATCGTCTGAAAATATATATTCCATTCAATAATTAGTTTTAAATCATATAGAACACTTTTATACTCACACAGAAAAGTTTTCGGTCCACGCCAGTCGTTCCAGTTTGGAACGACTTCAAGAACAAAAAGAGATCGAAAATAATTTGAAGGGCTTCCGTTGAAAGGAAGCAAGTTCCGGTTGGAAAAAAAATCAGCTATCGATATTTATTCAAACACTATACAAAGCACCCATCAAAACAAGTTGAAAATGAAAAAATCGAATTTAGAAAAAAAAAAGAAAAAAGATGGAAATTTTTTGTATTTCAGAGCAGCGGTTTTTAAATTTCGATCGCAGTATCCCCTCTTTTTTTATTTAGACATTTTTAGAAATGATACACCAATAGGGACCAATATTTTTGTTCATTAATAATATGGATATACGAAATGCCCGAAATAAGAGTTAAGAAATCCAAAACAGCCCTATTTACTTAAATATAACTTTATTATTTTTATCATTCTTTCTAGATATCTGTGACTTAGAAAAAAAACATAAAAAGCATATTTTGTATTAGTTTTGTAAGCAAAATAAGATTGCTTTCTTAATAAAAGACTCATGTAATATTGTTAAATTGCAATATATATAACTATTTCAAGAATAGTTTAAATAAATGATATTAAAAAAATAAAGTTATTTAGTTAGCAGACGTTGAATCTCGCCTGAGAAATAAAAAAAAATCTAATCTCTCAATTTTAATTCATATGGTAAATATTAAAATTAATTTTTAATTTAAACATTTATTTCAGCATTTCCTTGGACATGGTACCTTAGTGATTATGGTCACGAACTCGTGGCCCTCGAGGCCCAAAGCGATTGAAGACACTCCGCGTAAATGGGGCCAGGTGCACTTTTAATCTGTCGAGGCTCATTGTCCTGTAGTTGGTGTGGTGTGATAGTTAGGAGTGGGAGGGACCAGTTCAGGTGTTGCCCTCGTCACTTCCGTCGCCAATATTCCTCGTGTTGCTTTATAGTGTGACATTAATGCAACTCTCACCTCGCCTGTGATATATAACTATCTAATTACTGCATAATAATCGATTAAGTATTTTATTAAAAACAATTTTTAATTTAAGCCTTTATTTTTTAGTAATTCGTTAAATAATTTGCATCAAATAAATAATATTACTTGTATATTTAAGTAATTAGAATGCTCACGGGTATCAAATTTTCAAGCTTGGGAAAACTAGTACGATTTACACAATTTTTTTTTATTTAATAATTTTCAAATTTTTTCGGTTTTTCCCTACGTGTGTATGTTGCTGTTGCTAATGCCACCTGTCTGACGTAATCAAATCGAGGACCACGAAATTCAACATGGCATCAGGCTATATAGTACGCCTGTCATTAGCCGTAGCTTTAAGCACCATGCAGGTGACCGTACGATTTGGCTCGATTCCACCCCAAATTTGAGGGAGAAAACCCTGGAAGTGGTCAGGGGCTTCCCACCTCTCTTCCCCCAACTTAAAGAGAGGGTTTGCGGCTCGACGGCTATTTAGAGTATCCCCATGCCGCGAAGGGGCACTATACATTTACAAACATCCATGCCTTCTCCGGGATTCAAACCCAGGCCCTACGGCACAGCAGTCAGCGTCGCTAACCACTATACCGGATGGGCGACGTGTGTACGTATTACGTAAAACGTATTTTGTGCTCAAAATTTCAAAAAATTTTAGCCATTTAATTTTTAAGGAAAAAAATTTTAATTTATAAAGTGATTTTGAAATGTTACTCCTCTTGCAGAAATTAACATACACAAACATGAAACTTGATTTTCAAGTACATCAAACTATATTTAACAAAAGCTGGTATGGGTTCTGTGATATCATGATTGGTGTTAGTACAATACTTCTTTTTATAAATGCATTGAAAATTCCTTATAAAAATGTATAAATTCTAAATTCAATTATTTTTTTAAAAAATAAGTACTGCTTTGTGTGATTCAAAAATGCATACGAACTTTTGTTACTTTTATTATTAGCAAGAGTTCGAAAAAGTATTAAAGCATTTGGCACAATAGAAAAATAACCTTAGCATTTTAAAGGAAGATAAATTAGTTATTTTATCTTTTTTGAGATAAATAATTTTAAAATTTTAATTTTCCATTGGAATGTGAACAAAAACGAACGTTAAAGTTATTATAACTCTGCGTTTTTTAAACTTAGAGCTTTGAAATTTTGTTTGATAATAATAAAATACGCGATGGTGAGTCGAAAAATAAATTTCCTCTGTGGACTGTGGTTAGAGATGCAAATTAAAGACAAAAGTAGAATTAGACATTAAAGATGAAACATAAGTTGTTTTTCTTACATAAGTACCAAGTACATTGAGACACTAGTCATACCACTTGATAAGGTTCAAAAAGCCCTCTAGGACATCTCAGGGCCTTTGCATACGGAAGAACAGTTTAACGGCTTGTTTGATTTCAGCATTGCTTTCAAAGCGCCTTCCAGCGAGATTCTTCTTCAATGCCGTAAGCAGAGAAAAGTCACTTGGTGTGAGATCAGGGCTGTATGGCTGATGATGTAGGCTCTCCCAACCAAGAGTTGCAATATGGTTTTGCATTACCATCACCGAGTCATTCAACAACTGAGCACCATATCTGAGTAGCCCGGGCCGCTTTTTCCGAATCGCCTCTTTCAATTTTAGCAGGGTGTCACAGTACAGCATAGAATGTACCCAATGTACTAACGAATGATGTATTGGTGTCTTGCATGTTCACCTGTTGTGTCAGCATTCCACTATAGCCATTAAACGCTTCTTCCGTATGCAAAGCCCTGAGTTTTCTTGGAGGGCGTTCTGAAGATTATCAAGTGGTAGGACAAATGACTCAATGTACTTGGTACTTAAGTGGAAAAATAAAGTTATGTATAATCTTTAATGTCTCATTCTATGTTTTGATTTTCATGCACAATTCTGACAACAGTCAACATGGGAAGCTTATTAAGGTGGTTAATTAAGGCTTAATTTAAGTGATTTGAATTTTTGACCGATTTTGGTCAACTGAATCGTATTGTGTCCCCCTTAAAAACTTCACATTTACTTTTGAAAAACGTAGCACATTTAAAAAGTTTCTTCATGTCACTGTAAAAGAGTTTAGAGTTTTTTTTTCCAAAACAAATGATGTTTTTCGTATCTCTTGCATAACAGTAGGATATATTTTATCAAAATAAAATTCTGGAGACGGATATCTGTGCTTGTCGTAGCTTTTTCTGGAAAAAAAAATTATGTATGTGAGTTCCCCCATTCCCCAGTTCTTCGTTCCTGTTTGACTCTAAAAATCTAATATCGAACACGCATTCTGACAAGTGTGTTAGAGGATTCGAATTCCTTCTACGCATCTGGAAAATGTAAAAATTCAATATCTGGACCTTTCAAATTTAATGCATTTGACAGGAGAAAAAAAATTAAAACAAAGAAAACGTCAAGTGAAAAAAACCATTGATAAAACAAAGAAAAGGAAGGGTTTTTTTTTCTTTAAAAGGAACGTAAGTTCTTCGCAGAACCGAAGAGCCAATATTTTCGTTCGAAACCTTGGTTCTTTTTTCTAAACTTTTTCTTTTATCTCTCGAACAAATATGCTTCGACTTTGTTCCTCTCCTCTTCACCATCTGTTTTTAAACATCAAGAGAGAGGAGATAAGGATGTGGAATGGATGAGATGAAGATTTTGAGAGGAGAAACTATTTTACTGAAAACCGGAATTGATTTTTAAAAAGTTCTCGATTGTGTTCTGATTTTCAATATTCGATATGTAATGAGACTCTTAAGTGTTTTAAAAAAACTCAAATTAGTAGTTTTTTAAAAATTTTAAAAATACTGTTATTTAATATGTTAAATGTATGACTCTCACGTTCTCCATTGAATTTAAATTGCATTAGATTTGTACTTCTTAATCTGATTTAATTTAGATCAAATTTCAAATTTGATTAAAAATGATCAAATATTGATATTCTTCCCACAAAAATGTTTTCAAAATTTTAAGAAAAATATTTTATATTATAGGTATATTGTCAGTTTAAGTGCAATTTATTTACCTATGTGTATTATTATCGTTTAGAAATACACTGAATCGTTTAACACGAAACTGAGCGGAATGAAATATTTTTTCGTGTTAAAGGATGCTGCAAAAAATATATAAAAAAATGTATTTAACAAAATTACTATTATTATTGTACATTTTATCTAAATAGATATACATATATGCATATATATTTAATAAAAATTAATTAAACAAAAACATTCTCTCTCTCTCTCTCTCTAGAGCTTTATAAAATTTAACACAAAAAATTTCCAACATTTTTGAAAAACAAAATATTTATTGAGTTTTTGGAAAATAATATGATGTTCTTCTTTGCATTCTCTATTTTAGAATTAAATTGCTGGCAAATTCTTTAATCTCGTCCTTTTTGTTATTCATTACACCATTGGAATGTGCGTCTAAATAGCTGCGCATACTTTTCATGATGTTCCTCATTTCAGAG
>BMAO01033853.1:0-25000 GCA_019973975.1 Trichonephila clavata | reverse complement strand
TGTACTCTTCATAACACAGAGTTTCGGTGAAAGAAAAAAAATAATCTTGTAAAAGAAATTTTAATTCGAGATTTCCATTTGTGAATAAATATGTTGATTGAAAAAAAAACGATTAAGCACGGAAATCGATTAACTTTTCGATTCAGAATTATCGAATATTTCATATTACACTGTCGACCAATTTCGCCAAATCAAAAATATCGCAAATGAAAAAAAAAATGTCCTTAAATGCTATTATCTTTATTATAACTGTGTTCGAACGGACTTGGGAATGGTTTCCACTTTTTGCTGTATATCACGGCATTTGGTGACATTTAACGATATGATGAAATTGCTCGACGGTGTAATACGTAAATACTAAATTATCTAATCTTCTTCTTGTTTTGTCAATGGAATTAGTTTCTTTCTACGTTGGTCTTAAAGCCCCAATAACAAGCGAGGCCATGTCTGGAGCTTGAAGATTGTGAAGAATAGCCTGTGGTTATGCATCTAGTTTCAAAAGAGATTGAAGAATGGCCTTGAGGTCAAAATGGGCTTGGTGTTAATTGGGTTTGCAGACAATTTCTGTAGATGGGATAAGATCGGGAATTATCTGGAGATATTTTCATACCGTTGAAATGACCTTTGCGGATTCTTGTTACTGTAGACGACAAATTTCTAGGGCAAATCATTTCATGAATAGCAGTAATAGACAAATGTTTTAAAGATGAAATTTTATTCAGAAAGGTTAATAAAATTGAAAGATTGAGTTATTGTAACTATTATATATGACTTGTAGTATAATATACTAATAATCGGTTCTCATTTATTGTAAAACTGGGTCTTGTTGTAAAATTGAGTTATTATGCCATTTTTTTGAAAAACTATGTCACTATTGGCTAGCAAATAATAAAATCAACAATGTTGCATGTAACTACTTCTCAGTCTTCAGGCTTCTCAAGAGAACCCTCCAGTATTTATATCATCAATCCAACACAGATAGTCCAAGGCCCAGCTAAAATAATCTATTCATCCAAGAAATCAACTCTACATGTTTCAAGCATAAGAGCAAATTGCCAAGTTTCTCCCCTGTTTATAAATTCCTCTATCCGGCGGCAGAATATCTTTCATTAGCGATCGGTCTGTATAAACCGATTTAATTTCTAAACATATACAATGTAGTTAAACGCTTCATTTGCTCCGCAGTAATACAACATAACGACGAAATTCTACTTGCATCAATTTGACTTTGAAATGAAATGAACGAGATAGTTTGCGATATACATAGGATGGAGGTTCCATGTTAAGCAAATATGTGTCTGTTCAGACTCGCAAATTATCTAACAGTGATTGGAGCTGTTTGTAATGCTGTGTTCATGGATTATATATAATAAATGGACAAGGTAAATCCAAGGTATTTATAAAGTACCTAATAAATTAACTTTAATTCCCGAATCACACACACACACAAAATTTATTAAAGTATTAAAAGTTAAATTTGTCTTTGAATTCTATCATTCACATTTATAATTTATTTTGTGGTTTGTGTTAATGAAAGCACTGGAAAATCTATATTTTTTTCCCTTTTCTCAGAATGTGCTGACAAAATTAAGCCAATTACAGATAATGTGAGCTTCAGGATAATGAATAGATTAAATTCATGTGACGTCATAGTCACATGATAAATGTAATCACATTTTTCCCGCTAATCAGTTCGTGCGCTTCGTTATGCCAACTTCTGCTTATTGCAGAAACTTTCTTTTAATAGTTTTTCTTTCTTTTTTATCTATGTGCGTTATTATTGCTGTTAAATATGTACTTTTTAAAAGGAATATGTCGTGTTTCGAGTGAACACAAAACTTTCTTAAAAACGGTTTTTATTCAGCGAGCTACCTACAGGTCCTTTCGCTGAGAGAAAACGACGCCAAGTGCAAATCTAAGTGGCTTACACTTATGTCCAGATGTGTCTAAATCCCGTTCATAGTTATGGGTTATACCTGAAAGTTAATGCTTATATATAGGGCTATAAAAATTTAATGGTCGGGGATAAAAGTTCTGCTTAGGGCCATCTGTTCCTCGAAGGAAGTGGGTACTAAATTTAATACTTGAAGATGTAACGGAAAATAAAAGTTGAATGTTGTGTAGAGAATTTAATTTTATAGGTCTAATTTATATATATGTATATAATTATCCTTACACACACACACATATATATATGTATCGTAGAAATTTATAAAATATATCAAACACAAAAAGTAGAAAATAAAGAACATAACAAGAAATAACGTAATAAAAATAAAAAATAAAAACATGAAAATCGAATCTGTAAAAAAAATAAATACAAAAAAGAACCTAGAGGGTCAAAAAGCAATTTCGGACTTAGGACCGAATAAGTTGGGTTAAACTAGTTTGAAGACGCCAACCTTCGGCCTTTGCAACTCGGTAGGAAAAACCAAAATAAAATAAATAGAAATACAAAGTATAAAAATTCAAAAGATAAAATATCTCACAGAAAGTATGAGAAAGAAACCGACTACGATTCAGCAAAAAATTCTCCTAAAATGTTTAAGCAGAAAATTACTAAAATAATTATCTAATAAAAAGATTCTTCAAAAAAGATTTTTCAAAAATTCTGTTCACAGAGCTTTTTTCAAGAGATCCAACAGTCTTGAAACCAATGGAAAGCTATTATTCATTGTGTTAAAAATCCAAATTATACCTAACCGCATCCTTTAAATCAGCATGTAAAGATAGACGTCAAGAGAGATGACAATCAAATTTGGTTGGCTATAATTTGGTTGGTTGTCAGAAATGTAGAAATTTTTCAATGTGTAAGAATTTCAAGATGGGTGTAGATATATATATATATATATATAGCTGTAAATAATTAAAAAGAAGACTAATAAATCCCAAGAATCTTAAGATCAGACCTGAAGAACCAAGAACATGGAACCATTACAAACCAAAAAAGAGAAAAATGTAGCTAGAGGAGAAATATATATATATATATATACATATATATATATTAAGTTTGGAAACTTTTTGAAAAATTTTAATATTTAAACATTTTTACCGAATTATCAAATTTGAAATTTTATCTAAATTTTACAAGTAAAACAAAAAGTATGTCTTATGTCAGTTTTGAATCCAGTGGAGAACACGTGATAGCATTTATCACGTGACCATCATGAGTTCAAACCAGGTGTGGGCAACTAGCGGCCCTCCATGTGTTTTTTCGTGGCTCACGAAAACAATCAGAAAACCAAATAGACAGAAATATTATTTATACCTATCAACATATATTTGTATCCAAAGTTTTTTTTTGTATGAACACCAACAAGAAAAAATATAAATGCAAATTGGCTGTCATCAATAATTAGGCTGTAGTGAGAATTTCAACCGAAAAGCACACACACAATCTCACTCTGAATTAAAAAAAAAAAAATCTAGAAAAGTGTGATAGGGTACATAAGTCTCTCTCTCTCATTAAAGCGATTCTAAAATTAAATGGGCTTGCAGTTATAAGTGATGTGAAATTAGCACAGTAAATAACTCGAATAAAACTTCCACTATTTTATTTAACTCATATTCACTGATTTTTATGCTACATTTTACCTTTTCATAGTTGCCACGTGAACTGAGAGGGAGGGTGTGGCCCTCCGGTACCCCCCCCCCGCATTCGCAAAGTGGCCCTAGAGCTAAAATGGTTGTCCCCCCTTGGTGGGTAATTTTTTAGTTGTGGCGTGCCAAATCACCCTACCAATATGATTCAGCGTGCCACACAGTAGGACAGTTTTGAAACAATTCGATTCCCGAGATAATGCATGCAGATTTAAGGAATAGTGGTCAATAATATGGATTTACGGTTCTATTTTTCTTAATTTGCATCATTTAAAGATATTTCTTGTGATAAGAATAAACGGAATAAAATAACTATTTCTTCAACAGAAAAATTTTCAAAATTTAAATTTTGCATTTGTTATGTATTTTTAAACATATTTAATAAAATAAAAAACAGACAACATAAAATATAAGTATTTACCTTCATTATAGTTAAATAAAAAGATAAATAAAATATTAAAGGTAAACCTCGTGCTTGCACCTCTGTACCTTCATATCGCAATAATAATTGATGGCTTTCAGTATAATACAATACTGATCATTCTGTTGTTAAACAGTTTCTTTGTGGACTCGAAGTACTTTTCACATGAGGAAAGATTTTTTAGTTAGATATGTAGAGAGAACCATATTTTTTTCTCTCTTCAAACAATTAAATCTCTCCAGCAATGACATTCAATAATTTACAAAATAGCAGTACGTTCATAACTGATTTTACCATAGTTCCGTAAATGCCTATAATTCTGAAGATGTTTGTCAAATAAGGTCCAATAGAAATTTATCAATTTCCATCCATATAAAAATTAACAAATTTGTATAGTAGTGCAGAGTCACTGAGAATAATTGTACCACGTGCCATAGTCTGCCAACCCCTGATTTAGCCTATTGTATTTGCACTGCATTGAATAGATAAGTTTATAGCTTATATTAAATTTTTAGCTGTCAGTTTATTTCCTAAACAAATGCTCAAAGCTCCTATTTGAATTATGTTTCACTAAATCCAAGCTACAGCGTGGAATCTATTAACCCAGCAATAGATTTCGCATATTTAGTCAGTTAATTATTCAATTTCTGTCTAATCTGTATAATCTGCTTCTAAAATCGAGATACACCATGCATGATATTCTGAGAATAATAGTTTACATTTCTAAAACTTTTAGTTCGACAATTTAGTAGTATTACGAATACACAACTCTTTTTTTAGACGATTTCAAATAATACGGTACACAAACGTAACTTTTTTTAACACGCTTTTATAAGTTTCACTTGTATGTAACGGAATCTTAGAACTCGATTTTTACCCACTTTACAAGATCGGAGGAATTCGAAATTTTGCACACTTGTCAAGGACCGATGACAATACAATAATTTTATAATTTTGCTCCATTGTCCTTATCAGGATTGTCAGGAATAACGATAATCAGATTTGGCGACAATTCCATAAACCACTTCCAGAATTGGCAACTTACTGCACGTACAATTTTCAAATTTCAACTAATTGCAGATTCCATTTTCAGATTTGGCGACTAATTCCAGATTTAGGTACTAAAAGATTAAGGTATAACCCTAAAAGCGAGTGTTTTTAATTCAAAGCTAATTATATGCAAATGTAAAATACGCTTGTGGAAAAAAAAAGGCAAACAAAAAAAAGTGTTCTTTGTGTGAGAAAGTGGAGGGCGGGTTGTGTTTGCAATTTCTTTCCATAATATAAACATTTTTCTAAAAATGAAAATAAAAATAAATTATAGTTTAAAAAAACTAACGAACACGCTTTTATACTGATTCGAACTAAAAAGTAAAAAAAAAATTCTTAATATAAGAATAAAATGTTGAACGAGAAAATTAATGTCATTGGGGGTAAAAACGTGGGGTGTTCTATAAATATATCAATTGTTATAGTTTCTAACTTCTATTCCGAAATGATGAGCTAGTGTAAAAATGCAGTACAAAGCACCCCACGCTTTTACCCCAATGACATTAATTTTCTCGTCATCATTTTATTCTTATATATTAAGAATTTTTTTCTTACTTTTTAGTTCAAATCTGTATAAAAGCGTGTTCGCTAGTTTTTTTTAAACTATAATTTATTTTTACACGAGTTTTTTGTTCTAGCGCGAATTTAAAAAAATCTGGGGATTCGTGCCCTTTGGGTGAGGACGATTTAATCGAATTTATGAGAGTTTATATTATATAATAACGACGAAGTTGAAGGTGAAGTTCAGCTATTAAAATCAGATTCAATTCGCGAGGGCTTAGAATTTGCCTCAAGTATGAAACATTTTCTTACGTATGATTCTGACATGGAAAATCATCAAGAATTATAGAATCAACTTAAGGTATCCAACTGGTTGCGACAACTTTTTTTTAAAAAAATGGAGAAATGTGAATTTTTTTGTTATTTTTAGATTTATTTATTAGATTTTAAGAAAAATATGCTAAAATTAAGAAGAGAAAAAGAATTTATTATTACTAAAATGGGAAAAAATAGGTACAAATTGACAAAAAATAGCATAAACGCGGCCTATTCTGTACCAAAGGTTTTCAACAAATTTTCAATTTTTTCATTCTAATGTGTTGCTATGGTATTCATTTTTGAAATGACCTTCAGGATAAGAGATGTTTTAGTTTTTACAAAAACTAGAGCACTTTATCTCAGTTATATGAAATTGCTTAAAAAACAGTGATTATATTAACATAAGGGACTGAAACTTTTGTAATAAAACAGTGATTAATAAATCTGAATGTTAAAACACTTCTATTACACAGAATATACACAAAAAACTACAGTTCATTACTTTCAAAACTTTTTGATCAATCGCTGTCCCCGTTTGAATTTTTTGGGGAAAAACAAATTTCGAGAGTAAAACGCGTTTTAATGTATGACATTTTGCTTAAAGTAATGGCATCTGCTTTTACTAAAACACTTGTAATTTTTGTTCTAGTGAACGGAAAATGATAAACTTGGTATTTTTGTAAAGCTAATAAGATGGCCTATAAAATAAATTATAAAAAAAGTTGTCAATTTTAAGCAAAATTCACAATTTTAGGGTAGTTGGATACCTTAAGAAATCAAACAACTATGAACAGACTCTGTAACAACAAAAAGAGAAAAACTGAGTTCATTAATAACGAACGAAATTCTTTATTTGAATTAAAACTGACGACAGTTGTGCTAGACATATCTGACAAATCTACTGATCATAACATTTTATTTGATCCCGTTCGTGAAAAACGTGCACACTTGTTATTAAGTAGCGATGAGTAGTTGTTAGTTAGTAGTTTTATCCCTAATTTTAGTTTGCATTTCTATATGTTGTATGCACAGACTGAATTTTCACTGTACACTAATTTTAACTTTTTTGTAATAAAAATGAATTGTTTTTGTTTTATAAATATTTAAAATCGTTTTGTTATTACTTTTTTGTATGGTTTTATGGGAAAATATTTAAAGATTTTTCATCTTACATGGTTTTTTAAAGATGTGGAACGTATCCCCAAATTTGTCATGAGTCACACATAAATTATTTTACCCGATTTTTGAATTGCACGGCTTCCTAAGGAACGCATCTGCCATGTAAAAAAGAAGAGTTGGGTGTACTTATACATTCAGGTACTGTATTTCTACGTTTTTTCATACGTTTTCTTATACCAATTGTAAGAAATCTACCACTAATCCAAAAGTTACTCTGTTTAATCATCATTCTTACTATAGAGATCATATAATAAAATTGAAATGTATTACAGAATTTTTATTCTTATTTCAAAAATTATAAAAATGCAGAAAAAATATTTTTTTATAAAAAGAACCACTAACTCTGTATATTTGAAATATATAATAATATATATTGGTGGTGAAAACACCTGTGGTTTCCAGTGAAGGGTAATCGAAGCGATAGACGTCTTGAGGACACTCTACTATGTTTCATACGGTGTCGAATAGTACGATCGACACCGAATGATGCGGTAAGAGACTGAATCTGTAGTACTATGGTTCATGATGTGGCTGCTTAATCCATCCCTTCCATTCACATAATTCGCCTGTCATCACGGGCAGCGGTGCAACGAGGTGGATGCGATCGGCCCCTTCTGTCCGTTGTTTCCTCCTGCATCCAGCGATGAAAGATCCGCATCACAGTAGCTTGGTTTCGTCCAACACATCGACCGATTTTTCTGAAGGATAATCCGCATTGCCTATAGGCTACTATTCTTCCTCGGTTGAATTCAAAAACATAATCAAAAGCTCCATCATTTTTTCTTCATTTTATTATTTCTATAGGTCGCAATCTAATGTATTTTCTTAATTTTAATTTCTAACTTTAATTTTCTTCACTTTAAAATTTTTTCCCACCACCCACTAATCATGGCAAGTGAATATTTCAATGCTCAACAAAAACACAAGATAGGGGATTAAGACCTCGTCAGAGATCAAGTGCCCCATCGATCATTCTACCGTTCGACCTATAATCAAAAGACACTCAATGCCTTCCCCTAGGCATAGGTAAATAGCTTAAGCACACACACACAAAAAAAATGCACCAAAAAAATAGTTGCCGTACATCGAATCACCAATCTGTTCTCCCCTTATATTGGATTTGCGTGTGGCGCTACGAACGCCTGTGATGTGCGTCTGCGCTATGTTGCTAATGATTTGCATATTTCATCGCCGACAACGCATAATGTAAATTTTGCCTGGTTTGCATGCTTCTCTTAGAGTGTTACATTTTGTGTGGCCAGCAGTGTGATAGAACATCACAGTTATTTATTAATAAAAAAGTTATTTATATATTACTGTCTTTTTTTTAATATTTTGGAAAACATCCAATTTTTTTTTTCAAAACAAGTCAAAACATTAAGATATATACGATTTACAAAAGAACTATTATCATGATACTTCCTCCTCGTGTTGGATGAGGGGGAGATCTCGCTGATCGTTGGGGTTCTCGGCAATCCCAAAATAGCATGGATGGAGAAGCCTTTAAATTGGACATAAAATGATTGCAAATAGGTATTCATAATAATTTAATTGATTTAAGCTATCCGTCGGCAAACTATTGCACGCGTGGCACAATTCTCAGTAGCACTTTGCAGTACTCTACCTTATTTGACAAACATCTTTAGAATCATGGGCATTTACAGGGAATTACGAAAAATCTGAAAGATAACTCTAAAGATAAATTTAAAGTTATTTTGTAAATTATTAAATGTCATTGCTGGAGAGATTTAATTGTTTGAAGAGAGAAAAGGGTATGTTTCTCTCTACATATCTAAGTAAAAAAACCTTCCTCATGTGAAAAATATTTCGAGTCCCCAAAGAAACTGTTTAACAACTGAGTGCTCAGTATTGCATCATAGTGAAAGTCACCAATTATTATTGCGATATGAAAGTAGAGCGGTGCGCAAGCAGTAGGTTCACCTTAAATATTTTATTTATCTTTTTATTTAACTATAATGAAGGTAAATATTTTTATTTTATTTTGTCTGTTTCTTATTTTAATAAATATGTTTAAAAATACATAATACACGCAAAATTTAAATTTTTAAAATATTTGTTGAAGAAATAGTTTTATTTTATTCTGTTTATTTTTATCATAAGAAATATCTTTAAATGATGCAAAATTAATATACAATAAAACTAAAAATCTATATTATTGACCTCTATTCTCTAACACCGATGCATTATCGCTGCAATTGAACTGTTTCAAAAATGTTCCATTGTGTGGCAGGCTGAATCAAATTGGTAGATAGGCTTGGCACGCCACAGCTAAAAGGCTGCCTACCCCTGATTTAAACGGTAGAACTGATTACACGATATGCTGATAAATGAGGTAAATGATAATTAATAATGGGTACTTATGTTGATTGAAAGGCAACTTCTAAAACTCGTTAAAGAGAAATCCTCCGAGATCCTCTAGTAGTTAAGCAACTATAATCCAGGAACTCATTAGTGAGGCAAAATTGTTCACAGAAACATCACTATTCTCTGTATCCTTGGCTATTTGTTAATAATTTAGTAGTGACGTCATTTTTGGAGGGGAGTTGTTCTATCTCAAAGTGACGATTTGGCTGTGTTGCACCCTCTAGCGCCCGCTATGTGAAGCGAGCTTGAAAACAGAGGGGGACGGGAGTTGTTGAAAAGAAACTGAACGGTAGCAAGACACTGAACAGAAGTATAACGAAGCGAGGAGCGGAAAGCGTTATGTAGCGATTGTTTAGAAAAAGTAGAATAGTTTTAAAATTACATTGTAAAAATAAACGTTAGTTGTTTATCACAAAAGAAGCCTCTTTGATGTCAACTTCAGGAAAGCCTCTCATTTTAATAATAATGATCACATGGATCAACTAAAAATACCACAGGCTGGACGAATTAGCCTGAGTAAGAGAGGATAGACCTTTCAGATAGCCCATTGCTGTTCTATAATTTTTACAAAATGGTGAACTTATGAATCGAAGCCTTGTTGCCACCTGAAGGTCTTCGGTGTGAGAGGACTCGAGCAAGAAGCAGACATGATCATAAAAATAGCTACTTTTATTCTATCTTGATCACCTTATGAAATATACAATTTTGTTGCCTATCTCTGGAAGCAATATGAAACCCTAACCCCTAACCGGATATACCAGATCACTGAAATTCTTTAAAGCTACTTTTTATGGCCCTTTTCGAAGCCCGATAGCTCAGTCAGCTCCAAGGTTGTTTACTTCACCAATTCCTACGTCAACTTTTAATCTCAAGATGTGCAACCCCCCTCCCCCCCCAGTCCCTATTGACCTTTTCTGATACTTGGATTTCACGCTTAACCATTAACCTACTTCACATACTTAACGACAATCTCTTAACTCGGGAGCGGTCACGCGGGGCACAGATTCACCCCAGGCTTACAAAACCGTTAACCCAGGCTTACAAAAAGACACAGGCAAGAAAAAGTTCAACATACTATTAGAAATCATCTAAGGACAGTAAAACTACAATAACATAAACAGAATATGAGAGTTTTGCCTACAAATGTCATTCCTGTAACGTAAGCGAAATGTGTCTGTCAATTGTCTCATTTTAGTTCGGTTTTTGATTGGATTTTTTCTCAGATTATCAAAGAAAAATTTAAAAGTTGGTAAGTATACTTTCTCTGAATAAAATTATTCACTGGAATCTTGATTTTTATCGTGTATAATAAAAAAATTATTAAAAAAAAGATTGGGGTGACTCAGACGCCCATGCGATCATTAACGTTACTATCGAGTGCGCACCTGCTCCCGGGTTAAATAGTAGTTACATTTGCATAAAATCAAGTCATCTCTATGGAAAGTGGATTTTTAACTAAAATCACAGTTAAAGAATATTTTCCTCAAGAGAATCAATAGAAAAACTAGAATAGTACCCGTTACAGCGTTATCTAAAAAACTTATAAGGAATTAAAATTTTAAAAAATGCGATTTATAAAATCCATTATGACAATGTCGATATACATTTGTAATTCATGCGGAATAAAATATTTCACATTTCTCAGCTATTTCCGAGACCATTTTATATTTCTTATCAAAACTCTAGTTATTTTCTTACGAATGTTTGTTTCTTCTTTCTACAGAAGAGTCTCTTTCTCTTGCGAACTTCGAAAACTAAAAGAAAATAGAAACATCATTGTTTCAAATGAAAGATTAATCTTTCAAGATGTTGAATCAATACGTTCTAAAAGTTCCCCCGTAAAAAGAAAAATAAATGTCTTTTCTTAAAATTCCATTTTGGGCATAGGAAACGCAGATTTTTATGAAAAACGATGGGTCCCCAAACAAATATAAAAATGCAAATTACCGAGGAAACATTCCCATTTATATTCAGACACATAAAAATTCGATTCTCCTTTTCACTTCTTCTTTTTTACCTTCTTTTCTTTTTTTCTGAGTTTTGAAAAGAGCTATAAATTTCAAAGCGGTTGAAAATTTATCGATGTTTGAATTTTTCGCCCAAGTATCTGCTTTGTTCCCTTGAAAGTCACTTATTTTGTTATTTGAGTTTTGTGTTCCTGATTTTGTACTAGCCATGATTTATTATCAAATAAAATAACTCAAACTGATTTATCGTTCAATTTTTTTTTCCTGATGATAAAAAGAATTCTGCACGTATTTTTAAAAAAACTTCTTCACGAATGACTATTTTAGAACAAGTAACATTTTAAAAACCAATGCAGTATACGTATTTTGAGATTTTTTTAAAGTACTTAGAAAGCGAAAAAAGTCCGCGCCGATCCGGTATAGTGGTTAGTGACTCTAACAGCTGTGCCATTGGGTCTGGGTTCGAATCTGGTGAAGGAATGGATGTTTGTAAATGGAGAATGCCCCATTGCGGCATGGAGGTACTCTAAATAGCCGTTGAGCCGCACGTCCTCTCTCTCGTGCGGTTGGTGAAAGGGAAAGAGTGGTGGGAGGCTCCTGACCGTCCTCAGAGTGTTCTCCCACAAAATTGGGGTGGAATTGAACCAAATAGTACTATTACTTGTGTGGTGCTGCCAGCTACGACTAACGATAGGCGAACAACTAGCCCTCTTTGCCGCGATGAAACTCATGGTCCTCGATCTGAAACCATCAGACAGGTTACATTGGAAACAACAACTCTCCAGACCGGAAAGCCTGGGTTCGATGCTCGATGTCACCAAATATCCACCGAGTACACACGGAGAAGGTGCTCGTTAAATCAGTGGGTCCAAATGGTGTCGCCATCTATCGTGTTGCACCGAACAAAATCGTGCTGTCATCTTAATGGGGCTCAAAGCTAAGGCTAACGACAGGCGTAAAATTCTAGCCCCTAGCCACGTGGAATTTTGTGGACCTTGATCTGATGTTACTGTCGATCAGGTGGCATAAGCAACAACAACAACACGTCTAAAAAGTTGTCGTAATGATAGTAAATAAAATAGAATGTGAAACTTAGAAATGAATGCTTTTTTGCATTATTTGATTAAAACTAATGTAGATTAAAACATTGCGGCACTTCATCCTCCTGTTGGTCGAGGTGGAGACTGTGGTAGGTAACGGACATGTGGCTCATGAGTTTGAGTCCAGTGTCACTAAAGACCCGCTATGTAGAGGTGTAAAGGGTCTATCCGCGTTCCTCTTAATAATCCTCTTATAGAAATTCTTTTTTTAAACATCATTCAATTAAAAACTTCCTTCCGAAGAAAAAGACGTGGTCTACGTAAATTAAGTTATATATTTAAGGTATCCGAATACCCTAAAATTGTGCATTTTGCCCAAAAGTGGCGTTTTTTACGGTTTTATTTTATAGACCATCTTATTATAGCCTTATAAAAATACCAAGTTTATTATTTTCCGTGCTCTAGAACAAACACTACAAGTGTTTTAGTAAAGGCAGATGTCATTACTTGAAGCAAGTATCATACTTTAAAACGCTTTTTAGTCGAAATGTGTTTGTTTTTTTGAAAATGCTGAAACAGGACCAGTCATTGCTTGAAAAGTTTTGAAAATTATTAACTGAATTTTTTGTGTATGTTCTGTATAATAGTAGAAGTGTTTTAACCTTAAAATTTATCAACCACTGTTTTATTAAAGAATTTACAGTCCCTTATGTCAATATAATCACTGTTATTTTAAGCAATTTCCTATAATAACTAAGATGATACAGTGCTCTAGTTTTTGTAAAAACTAAATTATCTCTTATCCTGAAAGTCATTTCAAAAATGAATAACGTAGTAACTCATCAGAATAGAAAAATTGAAAATTTATTCATAAACTTTTGGCACAGAATGGGCCCCGTTTATGTTATTTTTTGTAAATTGTTCCCATTTTAGTAATAATAATTTCCTTTTATCTTCTTAATTTTAGCATATTTTTCTTAAAATGTACTAAATAAGAAGAAAAAGCGTTCTACTTATTTCTAGCTCGCAGGACAATGATGATACTTTAATAGAAACCAAACCTGGAGTGACAACACCTGAAATTGTGAATTTTTATAATATGAACAATAGCGGTGTTGATATTACTGATGAAATGTGCAGTATATATGACGTGTCGCGGATATGTAACCATTGGCTATTGCAAATATTTTATCATCTACTTAATACTGCAAGAATTAATGCATCCATTGTCTATCATTCGGTTTTTCCTGGAAAGAAAATTAGATGTTGAAGATTATTAGAGGCGATTGGAATGGATCTTGTGCAGCCACAGTGGGATACGAGAACGGAACTCCCAAACCTCAACAAAAAAAACTCAAAAGAAGCTTTACTGACAGAAGATAGTAAAAAGAGCATAAACCCACCAAAAAAGGAGCGCTGAATTGTTCGCCCACGTTTAAAAGACGTAAAAACTAATTGTTCTTGTTTTAAATGTAAGAAAAAAATGTGCTTAAAGCTTATGTATATAGTCTGCTCTGAATGTTTGGAAAATGATTAAAATATTTGTTTTCTACTTTCTACTATCCTTAACATTAATCACAAAGTAAGTTTACGACAGGTATATACGTTTTACTTGTGATTTGTGAAAACAATATATAATTATGTATTGTAATATGAAAATGTTGTAGATTTAGTTTATAAATAATGTTAGTCTTATTTGTATGCAATAAATTTAATAATTTATTTTTATAATTCAAAAAACATCTTGCATTTTATAAATATGTATCATAATTGACTTAGTTTTTTTCCGTAATTAAATACACTTGTTAAATGTTTGGGGTGTTCTCTATCCCCCGAGCAACGACGGTAGCAAAAACAGGCGTGAGTGACCCCGGAGAGGCTAGGAGAGGTGCACCGCACAAAGCTTCTGGCATTAGATTAAATCTTTCTACGCAAAATTAAAAAAAGTTGCTGAGTTTTAAAAATTAGAGCTCAATTTTAGCCTGTCCCGGAGAACCAATAAATGTCCACCACATGGGACTAATAGAGGCTCATGCTCTTAAAACTCAACAACTTTAATTTTGCGTAGAAACATTTAATCAAATGCAGACAAATACCTTTCCTAGCAAGGAACAGTACAGCAACCTACTCAGATTGTATTACACAAACAACTCAAAATAAACAACATGTTGTCATCGTGCTAAAGATAAATACAGTCGATGGTGTTGGTGAAAGGCATGACAATAAACAAATTATTTTACGCAAAATATGTATTTAATAGAAATTTTTAATAATAATAAGTACTGAATAGAAATTAAATATAGTATATAAATTAAAATACAAAGAAACAACTAATGATAAAAATACAATTTAAATAATAATAAAATACAATTCCATCCAAATACCTCCACTAAATCTGCAGAGGAATTCGTTGCTAGACTTTCAGCCGCTACAGAACAAGTGTCCTCTACATGCTTGATATTTTCCATAAATTTCACCAATCCTTTCTTCGACGCGTGAATAATCATTGCAGATCACAATTTTTAACACTTATTACAATTACATATCATTAAATGCTTTTGTCATTTAATGGCTCGTGGTGTATCTTTGCTTCGTATAATAACATCACATTCGCTTCGCTCTCACATTTTTCCGGTTTAATCCCGACCACTCATTCTACGATGAAAGTTGTTTGCTTAGATGTATACTATCACTTCTTAATATTTTCCCATCTTTTATGTAACACCCTGTATTCCTTTTGTGAAACAACTTCTTAAAAAAGTTCTTTAACTTATTCACTACGCACAACTCAATAGTTATTGAACCATGACACTAAAAATAATGTAATTCTTAAGAAATTTCAAGTTTTCATTATTTTCATAAAAATTACAGAATATCTTGTAAGTATTTGTTTGTAAACCTTTCTTTTAATAGATTTTATTCATTAATTTCTTAGTAGCACACCCGTGTCACTCAATTTTAAACTGCTAACGGCATGAAACCTCTACTAGGATTTCTAATATTAACTCTGAAATAGAATTGTTAAGTAAAAACTCATTATTAATATACGTCAATCTCTAGCTTGACGAACAATTTATTTTCCGTGATAGGGCATTGATACTAACTGCAAAAACACCCAAGCTTTGAAAAAACTGCGATTTTGAAAAAATAATTATGTTATTTTAACATTTTATTATCCTGAATCATGTTTATATCACGCGATGACAAAAAGAGCTTATGAATGTCGACTGGAGATTTTTTTGATAAAGTATATTTAAAGTATCCAACAACCCTAAAATCATGAATGTTGTCGAAAATTGACAATGATTTTATTTTATAGGTCATCTTATTAGCTTTGTAAAAATACCAAGTTTTTTTTATTTTCCATTCACTTGAGCAAAAACTACAAGTGTTTTAGTAAAAGCAGATTCCATAAATTTAAACAAGACGTCAAACTTTAAAACGCGTTTTACTCTCGAAATTTGTTTTTCCCAAAAAATTCAAACGGGGGCGGCGATTGATCAAAAAGTTTTGAAAGTAATGAACTGTAATTTTTTGTGTATATTCTGTGTAATAGAAGTGTTTTAACCTTCATATTTATCAATCACTGTTTGATTACAAAATTTACAGTCTCATATGTCACTGCAATCACTGCTTTTTAAAGTAATTTCATATCATAACTAAGACTAAGTGCTCTAGTTTTTGTAAAAATTAAAATATCTCTTACCCTGAAGATCATTTCAAAAATGAATAGTAAAGTAACATATCAAAATTGAGAATTTGTCCATATACTTTTTGTACATAATGGGTCCCGTTTAAGTAATTTTTATCAATGTTTCCCCATTTTAGTAATAATAATTTCTTTTTCTCTTTTAATTTTAGAATTTTTTCCCCTTGAAATGTATTAAATAAATCTAAAGGCCACAAAAAATAAATAAAAATTCCCATATTTTTATTTTTTTTTAAAAAAATTGTCACAAGTAGTTGGATACCTTTGTTTACATCAAACTTCAATAAATAGAACTTTTGTCATAAGTTATATTTAAAAACTCCGAACCAAGAATTCAATGTATTTTGTGTCTTTTTCTTTGTTATCTACGCTTCTGTGATCTTTTATAAATCCATACACTACATTTTTATGTTTTTCTCAGTCTATTTATGTCCGTATCACGCGCTCTTAACGTAGCTAATACTTCCTTATTATTTTCAATGGAGTCAGCCATTTTATTCATAAAATTGTTCGGGGTGAATTTCTTTTGATTAATGTAATTTATGCTACTTTATTCTAAGCTATTACGAAAGCCCGGAAATATCTCAAAGTTTTCAGATCCCGCTTAAATGAACAAAGTCCAACTTTTGTTGAGATGAATTTTAGAGCAGCATAGAAATGAAGACGACTTCAAGAAGCTTAGAGGTCAGAGATGAAGTTTAAAGTAGCAAATTTTGAGAAACATCAATCTTCACAAGTCTTATGATAATGTTAAGAGTTATACAAGGAAGATAAATCCTCAGAGGGATAATATTTTGGGCTGACTCTAATGCGTTAACACTCAGAAGGTATTATTTTTATTGCTTTTTTTCCCAAAGAAGTAGGAAAATAATCTTATTGTTTTAGTAAGGCCATTTTTACATTTAAAATTAAAAGATAACTTAAAAACTACTATGATTTATTGTAAAATGACAACCAGGCACTATTGTTTATGTTACGCATACACAAAAAGTGCAGTCTATAAAATGTTTTGATTGCTTATCTCTGACCCCGTTTACATGCAAAGCCGCAAATTGCAGGTGAATTGGGGAAAGGGAGAAAAGCCAACTTTTTACTAGTATATTTTTAAGTCCGCTTACATGAGAATCTGGTACTTGGTTGGTAGATTCATGTGACTATACAATGGTTATCGGGAAAAAAAGAAACCAATGAAAGTTAACAATAATAAACGCCATCCCCATGGCAATCACATCAGCAAACGATAAAAATATCAAGGTAACCATATTGTAATTTTATCGCCCAGCTTTCCGAACATAAGCAACTTGACACTTAGAACTCCGAATTTCAAATTAACACCGAAAAGGACTCGTTTCAAAGTTTTTATTTCACTAGGAATTTATCGAAATTTCCGAGCATATATCCAAATTTTTAATTCGTCACAAATTTTTTATGCACTTCCGAATACCGGACAGTTCCATCAAATTTTTGTTTTATTTCTTGATTTTCCTAGATCTCTGTTAATTAAGTCTCTTATTTCTTCAGTAGACCGATGCGCATAATCAACAACAACAGCCATCTTTGAATAGATGAATCTCAGTCGCAATGCATCATGAGAAAATTTGAAAATGAACTCGCTTTTCTCCTCATTTACCCTGTTCTAAAGCAGGTAGGAAAAGCAAACCCGCTTTTCAAACCGGTATAATACCGGCTCGTCGTGTAAACGGGTCTATAAAGGATCAATACCGGTATTTTGCCGGCAATTTTTGTTCATATAAATGGCTAGGACTAATATTTAATCCTAATTTGCACCAATATGATTGTATGCGCACTCAGTGCCATAAAAGTTGCGACCCAAGAAGTAAGAGTGGGATTGTCACGAACTTGGCATAAAGGTATGTGTCAGGTAGATATGTAAATGATTAAAACGGCAGCTTGCGCTTCGCGTAATGCTACCAGAGAGTGTACAGCTTCGTTCTCCTGGGATTATAAAACATTTCAGAAGAGCTTGTTTGCTTGTAATTAATCTGTTGAAGAGGAGCGCTTCTTAACTAGAGATGCAATTACGCCACCGTCGGAGACAATATGAGCAACTGTCAGATTTCGTGGAGGGAAGAATCTTAGAAGTGATGGAAACCAAGGGGTCGGCTCTTCGTGTAGCTCCCTGGCTTGCCGTTCTGACTTTCCTGGGAGAAGTGTTGAAACCAGTTGACAAAAGAGAGGTCTGTTACACGACGATCAGCCATCGACCTACCAATTTTCGAGACCACCACATCATACGACAAGCATTCAGTCACTGTGTCAGTCCGTACAATCACAAGGCGCCTGGCTGAAGGATAGTTGCTATCGTGGCGTCCATTATGTCTACTGCGATAAATACCCACATATTCACTTTCGTTTGTAGCAATGTCCGCGCTCGATGATATTGGACTGCAGCCGAATGGAATCAGCTCATCTTCAGCGTCAAATCTAGATTCAATTTGGACAGGGGTGACAATCGTGTAGGTGTGTGTTAAGGCCCCTTGATGAACGTTTCAATTCTGCCCCTCCTTCACTGTACTATGGCATACCTCTCCCACAACTGGTGTGTTCGTATGAGGTGCCATCATATACAACTCATAGTTACCCCTAGTATCGATCCAAGGTACAAATCTAGAGGTGACAGTGATATTCAACACCGCTCATGAGTAGACACCTTGTAGTGCCACTCATGACAGGGCTCTCAGGAGCCCCTTTTCTACAGGAAAATACTTAGCCGAGCACTACAAGGGTTTCATAAGACTGCCTCCGCCCCATTTCCTCCTTCCCTGTTCCAGGGGTGGGGGAAAGCTTGCCAGGCTTCCCCTTTCCCTGTTCCTCGTATCCAGATTTGTCACTGATCAAGCCTATCTGGGATAATTTAGGACAACAAGTTGGGTAGCTTACGAGTGTGGTCGAATTAGCGAAGCGTCTACAGCAACTGTTTTTTTTATAAAGCATGTAATGTTACTTAAAAGAATTCAGTTTATAAAATTCTGAGTCAGTGAGAATTTATTTAAGTCACACACTATGGCAAATTGTGTGAAATTCTGAGATATATTGAACGAGAAACTGTTCATTCAGAAAATGAAAAATCTTTGAGAACAAAAACTATTTATTCCTTTGTCATATTTTATATCAACATTTCTTAATCGTGAATACGTCAAGGAAAAACCACATTCACAAAAATAAATATTTCTTTCCTCCAAAGTCAAGACTAATTGACGAAAATATTTCGTATACCGCAAAAAGCTCAAGAGAGAAAACCGGATTACTGTGTCAAAATGGATATTTTATTTTCATCTTAAGCAACATCATCGTAAGTACTTATCAATATCATATCGATGAATATCAAGAACACGCAATTCGAATAGTCTCAGAAAATCGATGCCTTTTCGGGTGAAAAGAGCCTCTTCATTCAAGTTTTTGCAACTCATCCGTTTCATATTCTGCTTTCATCTCTCTAGACGTTTAAAACCAGGTGGGAAAAGAAAATATAAAGTCAAAGCAAATTTTCACAAGAGAAGAAAAGACCGAACTCAAAAAGAAAAGCGGAAGTAAGTTTAGAACGAAAATATTGGCTCTTCAGTTTTTCGAAGAACTTATGCTCGTCTAAGTAAAGAACGTTCTTTTTTTCTTTTACTCGTGCTCTTTTAACCTACCTTTTTCGTTTAGTTTTTTATTTATTTTTCTTATTTTTACTTCCTGTCAAACGCATTAAATCTGGAAACTTTACTACTTAAGGTATTGGATTTTTACTGTTGCCAGATGTACAGAAAAAGTGTGGATCTTTTGACACTCTTCTGACAAAGTGTATTCAATATTAAATTTTCAGCCATCCTACACAGAGACGGTTGTTTATCAAACTATAAAAGGTTTTTTCTTTTTGCTTCAACTGTCCAGATGTAAAGCCATACTTTTATGCCAAAACCTTTTTTCTGTACAGTGGATTTTACAATAATACAAAAATACGTATTATATAATATTTTCTATTCAGAAAAATTTAAAGAAATATCTTCCAAGTATTAAATAATTGATCCCTAATAAAAAAAAAGATGTCATAAATCATAAAACTGCATTATATATATATATATATATATACCTGCATTCCTGGATCCTAAGGCTAGGAGTTTACTCTGTATTTCTGTGACTAAATCTATTCTATCATGACTATAGTTATCTTAGGTGTATAACTATTTGTTGTATATTTTTGTAATATATATATATATATATATGTAGTTTGAAAATCGGTTAACATGAAAATGAGAGGACTGAAATATTCTTTCGTGTTGCAGGATATTGCAAAAAAAAATCATATATTCAACAAAATTAAGTTTATTAGAGTACATTTTATTTGCAACTTCAATGTAAAAATTACTCGCGTACCAGTAGTTTAAAATGTTTGAAAACTTATCTGCAAAAACTTTTGAAAATCGCAATATGTTTTGTTTGTAGTGGCAAGAACTAGTGGTCAGTCTTTCTGCTGTAAGTCTTTTCATGAGTCTTCAGTAGGTCAAAGTCTTCCCACGCATTAGCAGCTTTATAGCTAAGGCCTCGGTATTCCATATTACCCGGTTAATCCATAATTTTCGACTCTCATCCATATAATACAAAACCGATTTGAAATTCCAACTCATAGCAATTACAATTTTTTATTAAGAAATATTTGTGTTACTATTTTTTAAAATATTATGTATCATCCCTTTTTTAAAGTATTCCTGAGCAAAACACATACGCTTCCAAATTCATAGTTATACTTTTAGTCAAGAAATTTGTGACGGATCTATACGGTTCCTTCCACTAACCCCTCGGGGATTCCTTTTGGGCCATCATTTGTTCAACCAACTTTCTCCGAAGAAAGAAAGCGTGATTATGCAAATTAAGTTTAATATATATATTCTGTATTCGCGAGTTTTAAAAGTTAGTGAAGTGAGAATTGAAGGCTAGTGAAGTGAGGACAGCTTGGATGTGAAGTGAATAGATAAGAAGCTAGTAAACCGCCAGTAGTACGTATAAGTAAACAGTGTACGACGCGAGAAGTTGGAAAATCAGAAAGTGCTTAGTTCCGCTATTGGAGAACTGTTTAAAGCCACATCTAAAGGATTAAAGGATTGCAAGAGTTCAGGTACTGTGATCTTATTTCAAGTAGAAGTTAGAGAGTTAAATTATTAGCGCGCTTCTAAATTGAAACAAACTTTGTATAAGTTATCGTAAGGATAGTTTTACATGATCGTATATATTATCCCCACGCTATCTTGTCTCACCTTCGTCCTCTAATTGATCAAATTTATCTTAATTAGAGTGTTATTCGGGTCTGTGTTGAATATAGCGATAAATAAATAATTGAAGTTCATCTGTCGTTTGATCATTTAGTTCCTTTCACACATCTAGCCGGGTCACAGCGAATAAGAAATGTAAATTCCTTATAAATTGTGTAAATGGTATTGAGATTCAGGAACGTAATGTCAAACATTAAACGAAAATTTTGGTAAAAAAATTAAAATAATTTACTTGCTTCAAAGATTCTTGATATAAAATGAATTTTGTAACCTTAATAATTCTGCATAAAAATACACAATTAGTTGCTTCCTATCTAAAAATGAAAAAGAGTCCATTCAATTAGAAAATCCCCAAGAAAATATTATAATTATAAATTAAAAAGCAAAACTTATTATCAAACGAAACAAACTTTTACATCACTATTCAGTGGAGAAAGTGTTTAAAGATATGCTCTTGATCGAAAAGTAGTCATTAATCTCCAAACTTTAAAAGAAAAGAGAGACGATGTGGTTCAGAGTTTCCAAACTTTTCATCTAGAATCCATTACTTAATCAGTTGTAATCGTTCATGCAAGAAATTTAAACTCTGCATACTTCTGAATTCCTATCAGAATATCTGAGTCACTGCGCTTTCCATTATAAATTACTGTTGATCCAGTCTCTCTGGCGACAGGAGACTTAGCATTAAAGACTCTTTATTTAAGGCAACCTTCATCTAATAAAGTACAGATCTAAGTTTTGAATTCTTTTTCTGACAGAAAAAAATATGCCAATTTTAATATAAGTAAGCGTGGTTATATTTCATATATTTACTTGTCATGCTATCTTCATGAAATTTAGAAAAGTTTTGTTAAAATACAATATTATATATTCACTTTACCAAGTTAAGTTAAAAATTCATTTAAGCTATATTATAAAGGACTAGCTGGTATAACCGTTCTTCACACCGGGGAAATGAAAAATTAAACAATACGGATTGAAGGATAAAGAAGTTTTTAATGAGTTAATTTTACGTGAATTGCAAATTAACCACACAAAAAAAAAGCTTTTTGCATATCTCAGCTGAACAAAAAAACTATATTTGTTAAATTTATGTTTGAAGGTCTAATAGCTGATAAAAAGAATTTTTTTATATTTATAACGCCACGAAACTCTCTCTTGTGGGTCGATTTTTGAAAACACCTTCCTAAGTTTAATCTCTGCTTCAGCAGAAACATAGCGAAATGTTGGTGATAGAGCCAAGTTGGTATCATTTTTGGCGGCCACGTTAGCAACTTGGCGATTGATTGAACGGTGAAGAGGTTTTTATGCTATAGCATCATCTAGTGGGAAGCTAGAACAAAGAGGATAGCACAAAAACCTTTTCCTCAAAAAATACATGCACATGCCAATTTTCATAGTGATCGTTTGAACGGTGTGTAAGTGAAGTGATTTCATACATACAAACATCCATTTTTATATACATAGATGTATATGGAATCCATTTAATATACTATTAGAACAAATGTATCATTTCAAATAAAAGCGGTATATTAAGACATGAGTCCTTATATCGAATCTCGGAAATTGTATTAATATTAAGATAGTTTTGTAAGAAAAAAGCCATAAGCTTAAATTATAGAAAATATCCAATGAACATTGTAAGCTCTATATTTTGTTTGAGTGAAATCACAAAAATTCAGCAATTATTTCAGTATTTAAAATTATAAAGACATAAAAAATAAGGAAAATTTCAATGAAAGTGAATTATTGTAAGAATTTAAAAATACAACGTCGTAGAAACTTTATTTTTAATTATTTTTCCTCAAGATTTCTCTGTATACTTACCATCCAACACGAAATACTTTTCTCTAAATATACCATGAATTTTCAAAGGTTGTGGTCTTAGAATTCATCTAGCATATGGTGCGATAAGTCTTTATGGTTGCACTTTTTGCTTATTTCTTGATCTACACATCATAGTAATAGATTCAAGTTTATCCAAAGTTACCAGGCGATCAAAAAATTCTTATAAGGTTTGCTTCAAAAGATTCTACACCTCCCTACATACACTCATGTCCATAAATTAAGGATAATTCAGAATCACACAGCCAAATCTAAAATCCTCATCAAAAAAAAAAACTTCGCCTGTAGATAGAATTATCACACCACACACATCTTGAAGAAGAATATGCAAATTACAGGAAACCACCAGATGGCGCGGATAGTACGTCATAATGACGAGAGTGTAAGAGAGGGGTATATAAGGAATGGTGGCAAAGAAGTAAAATTGTTCACAAGCACTTTAAAAGCCTTTCAGTGCAATACCGCATGGTTATGGCACAAAGGAAGCATTTGGATTGATTTTTTTACGTGGTAGAATTATCGGACGACTGGAATGTGGACGTACCCTTCTGGAAGTATCTGTTGAACTTGGAATCGCCCAGAGTGTCATCTCCAGGCTTTGGCAAACATTCCAAGATGATGGTAATGTGAGTAAACGTTACAGCACAGGTCACCCCGAGTTACAACGCCGAATGAGGACTGGTATTTGGCAGTTACTGCCAAAAAAACAGACGGAGCACAGCATCAGACCTGTCTCGTCTGCTCTCTTCAGCTACCAGTACGACAGTTTAAAGACAGACCGTGTACAGACGCTTAGGGCACATTGGTCTATATGCTCGTAGGTCTGTCAGATGTGTTCCCCTTACCGCAACTCACTGTCGCCTGTGATTAACCTGGAGTAGAGAGCATGCATTGTGGACATCGCAACAGAGGTGTTGTGTGATGTTTTCCGACGAGTCCAGGTTTAGTTTGCAGTCTGATTCTCGCCGGACTTTCATATGGAGAGCGCCAGGTACCCGTTACCACCAAGAGAACACCATTAAAACGACACCGTTACGGTGGTGCAGGATGGCTCGTTTGGGAGGAATTTTTCTTGGTTCCAGAACTGACCTGCATGTTCAGAGTGTAACGATGACAGGCCACATCTATCGGGATGTCATTCTGGAACAACATGTACGCTCGTTTCGGGGCGCCATGGGTGCTGAATTTCTGTTTATGGATGACAACGCCCGTCCTCACCGTGCAAACATTGTAGACGAATGCCTTCAATCGGAGGATATCCCCCGTATGGATTGGGCAGCATACTCACCGGACTTGAATCCAATAGAGCATGTGTGGGATATGCTTGGCCGACGAATTGCAGCCCATGACCCCCTCCCACCTGTCTACCAGAACTTCGGAGGGCATTGCTTGATGAGTGGTGTAATATTCCCGAAGATCAGATTGATAATTTGATACTCAGCATGCGTAGGCGTTGTAAGGCCTGTATTGCATCGTCCGGGAGACATACTCCGTATTAACCATCATATTAACCGTGTTAGACTGTTTTTTGTAAATAGGTTCTTTTTTTAAATTTGCTCCAGGGAGTAAAAATCGCAATTTTTATTAATTATGTCAAACATATAGCATCTTTTTTGCTCTTTACCTTTTGTTTAATAAATAGACTTTACAAATAAGTCAAATTTGTTTTGCTTCTGTCTCTTTCTTTGCCTGAACTTCATTATCCTTAATAA
>BMAO01033852.1:0-20083 GCA_019973975.1 Trichonephila clavata | reverse complement strand
ATGTAAACAGTTCAATTGAACGAAGGCATTTTTTTTACTAACTAAAATGAAATCCCAAAAACAATTCTTCTAAAATGTAGTTACGAATATGTGCCCTACTATTTTTAAACAGTTTGGAGTTTATTTCTGGGTTACTAAAATTAAAGTACGCTGCTGGCCACCTTATATGCAACACCCTGAAGGAAGCACGCAAATAACATGGAATTTATAACATGCATTACCGGAAGTGAGATATGCAAATGATTAGAATTTCAGCGCAGACACACATCACGCACACCAGTGGCACCACCTCAAAGCGCTATTTAAGGCTTGGAGATTTCGACGATTTCAAGTTCGGCAATTGTGTTTTTCTTGTGGTTTTTCAAAAAAACGATCAGTTATGTCCCTTAGAAAACATCGATCAGCTTTTACTCAAGCATCCGATTTCGACAGAGGAAGGATAGTGGCCTACCGGGATAGTTGATTATCTCTCAGGGAAATCGGTAGTCGTGTTGCACGAAACCAAACAACTGTAATGCGGATATTTAACCGTTGAATGCAGGAGGCTACGATGGCCCGATCGCATCCACCTCAATACACCACTTCAAGTGAGGACAGGCAAATTGTGCGCATGGCAGTGACGGATCGCTCAGTCACATCACGAACTATAGTACAGCACATTGAGTCTGTAACGCATCATTCAGTGTCTGCGCATACCATTCGACGCCGTTTACAGCAGAGTGGTATGTCCACAAGACGTCCATTGCTTGGTCTACCCTTGACGCAGAACCACAGACGTCTCCGCCGCCAATGGTGCGATGAAAGAAGGATGTGGGCAGCAGAATGGAATGAAATTGTCTTTACTGACGAGTCACGCATCTGTCTGTAACACCACGATGGACGGATTCCATTCTGGAGATACCGTGGAGAGAGGATGCTGAACAGCTGCGTTATGCAACGCCACACTGGTCCTGCAACGGGTATTATGGTATGGGGCGGTATTGGATATAACTCTCGCACCTCTCTAGTACGCATTGCCGGCACTGTAAACAGCCAGCGCTACATGTCCGAGGTGTTGGAGCGAGTAGTCCTTCTTTCCCTTCAGGGCTTGGCCGCAGCCATATTTCAACAGCATAATGCGCGACCACACCAGATTGAACTGCTTCCCTGACCAGCTCGCTCTCCAGATCTTTCGCTAATAGAAAACATTTGGTGTATGGTTGTTCAACTATTGACCCAGATTACACCCCCAGATGCCACACCAGATCAAATTTGGCAACGTGGGGAAGCTGCTTGGACTGCTGTACCCCAAGAACACATCAAAAGTCTCTTTGAATCAATGCCAAGGCGTGTGGAAGTGGTGATCTCCAACATTGGCGGCAACTCTGCCTACTGATTCTGGCAGGAACCACACTTCACAGAAGTCTATAAATTTAATCATTTGATACTTGGTCAACATGTTATTTACAAAATAAATTTTGTTGTGCGATCTCTTGTCTTTCTTGGTGTTGCATTTACGGTGGCCAGCAGTGTACTTAAAAGTATTTAAAAATATATATGTTTAGCCTTTATTAAAAATACTCTATATCACAGGTCTATTTTTCCTGGCATCATTACAGTGCATTGGTGGACAAAATCAACAAAAACAGCGCTTGTTGAAAGACATGTGTAATGCAGCGCTTTTTGATAAAAAACAGATAAATCATTTTGGTTAAAATAGTCTCTTGGATAATGTAAATTTAAAACCTGTCTCTTGAAGAAAAAAATATAGATGTATTTTTCGCATAAATGTTTTGTATATTGTAAAATTAACAACTAAATGTCTAGACCACAAGAATAATTATAATCCAGAATTTTACTTGATGATTAGTATTGCAAATATCTTAATCAAAGAACGATTTGAAAAATTTTAATCTTTATTAGAGTTTCTTTTTATTGAAGTATCTGATAAATAAAAATTTTGAAAACAATAAACGTAAATATAAACATTAGTACATTTCAACTTCTAAGCCATAAGGCTATAAGGATTTGTTTTGAAAATTGTCCAGATTTTTTAATAATAAAACTTATTTATAGCTTCTATCAAAGAACAACATGCAAACATTCCAGATTTATGTTTCTTAAATCAATATATGCGCGTCTAGACACTCACTTAGACAGCCTTTGTGAAATTCTAGTTCCAATTAGTTTCTTTAGATAACATGGTTTCATAGACTATTTCCAAAATCAATTAATTTGATTGGTGCACAGTACATTTGAAACGAGGAATACATTTGCTCACTACAATTTGCTAATTTAATTCAATCACTGCTAAATAAACAGGTAAAGGTCATTAGATTCCTTACTTTTACGTATATCTTATCAACACATAATAATGATTTTTCAGAGGGGGAAAATAAAAACACTTTTATCAAGTTTCCCTTCATTTTTCAGCCCCAAACACAAACTAGCAGCAAACAGAATTTTCCAGTTCTTTGCAAATTCTTGTTATGATCAATAAAGTCCCTTTAACAACCTTATGGGGAAATCCAATCAACCACCGGTAGTGTCCTAAGTAATTATTACGATACTTTCGAGGAACATTAAAGGCTCCTCTAAGCCTTTTATCAGACTTTGAAAACCTAGGACACCGACAACAGTTTGATGATACTTGTTAAGATCTTAAATTAACAAACGGCTTTTGTAATCTTCAGTGCGTTTACACAGCAATTTTTTCCCTTGAGTTCGCCTATGCTTTTCCGTCTTTTAAATGTGTTGCTTAATTGCATCAACTTTCCCCATTCTATAATGGGAACATTTCGTGCCAAGGGTTATCCTGATTTTAGAAGCTTGTTCTAGGCAGATACGGGGAATTGTCTGTTTTAATGTTTAAATAAACACATAAAAGTAGAAACATCATAATACTGGCGAAACATGCTATTTTGGGTTTTCAAAAAGCTTAAAACAAATGAGAGTTCCGTGTTTGTTCTATTAGAATTAAATTATTCTACAATAATTACTTTAGTCTATAAGTATTAAATATAATTAATAGGTTGAAGAGATTTAATTACATCCAATATCTCTTTCTATTTTTCTTATGTAATGTGAAAATGATTATTTATTAATGCTGTATTCTTTTAAGACTTACGTAACTAACATTAAAAAAGTAAAGGTATCTATGTGTTTTGCTATCAAAAGTAACTTGGATTAGACTTTCTGTTTATTAATGACTAAATTTGTTAATTAAAACTTTATTTATACTTTACTTAAAAGTTATGTAATAGTCCTTGTAAATATTTGAAATAAGTGAACAATATATATGATACACTTCCATGGGATAGACTACATGCATATTTAAAAAACCATTGGATTAAACAATTAATGTTAAGTAATTGTAGAATAAATATTGAGCAGCTTCATTTGAACAAACATTTGCTTCAAATTTATAGGCCAAATTTTTTTAAATTGTAACTCGTATTTTACTAAGATAACAATGCATATATATCTTACCTTATTTCAAATTAGAATAAATAAATCATGTGTCTGAATCAGCATTTATCAAACTGTAGAGCACATCCCTAGAAGAGGGGTGTGTGATAACTCTATGAGGGAGGCGCAAACTTATAAAAAAGTCGAAAACGAAAGATTATTTTTAAAAACATTATTAATTTACTGAAAGTAAACAAAATACATTCACATAATAAAATGTAAAATACACATTTGCACTGATATAATACACTTGTAAATGTATTAATACTGAACGAAGTATTTGCTAATTAATTTAACCATACTAAGTTATATCTACTATACTATAATTACCAGGGCTTCCCCATGGGCTTGTTATCTATATACAAAAATTAACACTTAATCTTTATAATTTTTACGGTTTATAATTAATCTCTTAACTGCTGATTAAAAGAGTTACGCGATTCTTTTTCCAATTCCACCGTTTTCCACTTACGCACGCGTATGTAATGTAATGGGGGGGGGAATAAATAAGTAAATAAATAAGACATTTTCTGTAATAAGTAAATCCTACACAGACACTGTCAAGATTCTTATATTGCATTTAAAAGCCTTCGGAATAATTTTATGGATAACAGTTCACAGAAAAGATCGTACTTCGAAAATACATATATAGGTCCTGGACATTTAAAGCATATATATATGTCGTGGCACTTATGAGGTTAAAGAGATCTTAAGCATGGGACATAAATATGCGGCATGAACACTGTCGATTTTTTGCATCATGAGAAACTCCATCGACTTCAGCCAGAGTTGAACCCGCAAACTCGGGTGTAAAATGCCAGTGTTAAGCCAACTACACCACCCAGCCGGCAGGTGTATTAATGCTCAACCACCCATTCTTTATTAAATAACCTTCATTCATATTTAATGATTTCTCTTTGCCTATTTATTTATCTCAATTTGTTGAGCGAAAAAATTGTAAACTTCCACTAAATTACACAAATAAAATTAACCTCTATTTATCCTGGTTAAAGAAACAGCTTCCTCAAGAGTAATCCTGTAATACTTGTGAAACATTTAAAAAGTGAGTAAGAAAATATCAATGGTGATCTTTCGAAACAAAATACTCACACATTTACATATGAACACTAAAAACACTATTATATTATGACTAGCTGAAATGCCCGTTCTTCCCACGGGTTAAGTTTTAAAAACAAAAATGCTTCTATCATAGCAATTATAATATTTTTTTAGGGAGGGTAAAACCCTGTATGAAGTAGAAAACCAAAAATTAAAAACATTTTTTTTTCAAATGAATGTTCACATTAGAAATAATTTTAAACAAATTGCAATTTGGCTTCAAAGTAAATAATAATTTAACAAAAACAAATATTTCAATGTAAGAGAGAAAATTAGCAAGCTAAAGAGTAAATAGATATGAATGAATGTAAATATAAATAAAAATTATTACAGAAAAGTGATAGCAGTAGTGAGTTTCTGCTATGGGAACTATGGGTGAAATAACCTGCAATAGATGAGCCGAAATAAAAAATGAATGATGATAAACTGATTCACTCAATGCTATCATGAATAAGAAATATTAGAAAGCATTCAACAGAAAAAAAATTTAATTAGCATTGCACCCATACCTCATATAATACTATCTAACATCTCAGTAATACATCTAATATAGAGTATTAGTTCAGAACTGAAATATGAACTATAATATTAATTTAAATTAAAAGGTTATTAAAACAGAAAAAGTATGTCCTAACTTTGATAAATTGCCATAAACAGTTCTGAACAACAACAAAAAAGCACATAACTGAAAACCTTAAATATTTAAAATTGAAAAAGAAAAAAAAATATAAAAGTAACCTTACATATAGTATATTGAAATTATAATATTAATTCAAATCAAAAAGCTACTTTAAATAGATAAATTAAGATTTGATTTTGATGAAACTATCATAAGCAGCTCAGAACAAAACAAAACAAAAACATGACAAAAAATATTATACGTAAATAGAAATTCTAACTTAAAATCACAATATTGACAATCTGTTAATCTCAGTTTACATTGAGTGTCATTTTCTAAAGTTACATTTTTCTACTTTTTTGTTACAATGGATAAACATGAAATCTGCCAATAAAGGAAAAGGGTACTTATGTATTGGCATCACCGCAGCAAAATTTGCACCACGATATCAAAATAACAGATTCTTATGTGTCTTATAAGGAAAAAAATCAAATTTTGGTGAAAAAAGTACCACTTTGGTTACAGTGACTCTAATACGTAAGTATCACGAAAAGTTGTAACCTTTTTCAATGGAAGAAAATGTAGGTTCTTAGATTTATTGCACCAATGCCAATGTTCAAAATAACTCGCCAAGTTGGCAACACTGATTTCACATGTGTCGTACCCGTTCTTCGCACGGGTTAAATTTTTTAAAAAATCCAGCTTTTTTTTTGCAAACATGATACATTTTAAAGAGGACTGAGCCATTACAGGGCAGTGTATCTAAAAGTTAGAAGTTATTTTATTTTATGAGTGTTCATATTGAAATTTTGCTTAACAGTTAAGAATGATTTCAAATGAAGTATGTAATGTAGAAGAGAAAATTAACATGCTAAAAAGGTAAATAGGAATGAAAATATAGATACAAATTATAACGGAAAAGTGATAATAGTAGTATATTTCTGCTATGGAAACTATGAGTAAAATAACATTAAATATATAAATCAGAAGAAAAAATTAATTATGATGAACCATTTCACTAAAATACTATCATAAATAAAATATTAGGAAGCCTTCAATTGGAAAAAAATTAAATTAGTACAAACTAAAATTTTAAAAAATATCTAAAATAGGCCTATATTATAATAAACTATTAAGTTAAAAATTCACTGTTGCATTAAATTACACGAGGAATGGATGTAATACTATCCAACATCTATATTAGATTTAATATAAAATTTAGATGTAATACAATAGAGAAAAAATTAAATTAGCAAGAACCAAAATAAAAATACCCATCTAAAACAGATTAAAAAGTGCTACATAAGAAAAAATACAATTATGAACCTAATGAGAGAAATTCTAAACCTTGATGATAAAAAATTAATTTTTAAACAATACTTTTTTGCAATATTTCGATTAAAAATATTTGTTATTCAGTCGTAAAGAACAAACAAATGAGAAAATACAATGATAAATAATTAGTGATCATTGAAACATATTATATATGGACAGCATATGTATAAATTATATGATCTTCATAAAACTAAATAAGGAACATATCAGAAGCAAAATTAAACCTTGATGTCATTAGAAGTCAAATCACATTAACATTGAATTTTAAAGAAATCCAAAGAGAAATATGAGAAAATCATATCAAGCTGCATCTTTTTTCCACAAACATTTTTGGATCACAAATGGTATAAATAAATTTATATATTTGAAGATTGTCAGAAGCAAAATTAAGCCATGATATACAATGTGACAAAAAATCTGATCAACATTAATCAACATCTAAAGCGTTTTCCTGTAATGATGAAAACATGGTATTTGCTAAAGAAGGAAAAAAAGCAATAATCTTTTTTTTTCAACCAAAACAAAAATGTCATAGAAATGTATACATATGTAACAAATATATACAATGCATATGTATAAAATCTTCAAAAATCTATATGAAGAACCGATTGTCAGAACGAAAATTAAACCATAATGCAACACAACAAAAAATTGCATTAACTCTGAATTTTGAAGTGCAAAAGAAAATTACTTTGTTATGCATTCAATCACATCAATAGTTTCCATGAAGATCTTCTTGATGAATAAAAGTTAACTATCTTTACATGAGATCAAAAAATGAGTACTGATCGGTTATAAAAACTATGAGGAGAAAAAATAAAATAAGCAGCATGTAGAACATATGCCAAAATCTATTTAATAACATGCTGGAAAATATGTCAGAAAATCTCATACATAAATAAAAATTCATGTTAGCCTTCGTGTTCTTCCGTATTAGCATCACTACAACCAAACTGGCACTAAGCAAATCCCAACAAAATGTGACTGATTTTTTTTTATATAAAAACATGTAAGAATCTTTGTTGTTTTAATACCAAGAAGCGATTAGGATTGCACCAAATTGGTTGTGATGATGCTTATATGTAAGTATCATAAATTCTAACTTAAATCATGATATATCGGCAATCTGATAATCCCAATTAGTTTGAATGGAGTGTCATTTTCTATGGTACTTGCATATTATCACAACCTATTGGCGACATTACATGAAATGAAGCATATGGTTGCCAATTTGGCGAGTTATTAATTAAGTTGGCAATTTTTGCAATAATACGTAAGCTCCAAAAAGGGTTATTGTTTTTTACCTTTATCTGCAAATTCTATGTTTCATCAATGTAGCAAAATAGTACCAGAATATAGCTTATAACAAAAAGAAAAGGTACTGACGTATTATTGCAACAATCGCCAACTTGCATATGTGAGACACTAAAATAGAAAATATAGCATAATTTAAATTAAAAGGTTATAGAAAATTAAGCCTTAATTTTGCCACAAAACCTTAAAATATAAAAAATTTAAACATGAATAAAATAAACGTAAATATATATGAAGTAACCTAGTAAACATCAATTCAAACCGAAAGCAACCTTAAATAGATAAGCAAAGGTCTGATTTACATGAAACTACCATAAACACCACAGAAAAAAAAGGAACATGTCAGAAAATCTTATACGTAAATAAAAAGCTATATTCTTGTGTATTAACATCACCGCAGTCAAAATTTGGACCACGTAAATCGTGCTATTTCCCACCAAAATCTTATAATTCTTTCTTTTAAAAAAAATATATATATTTGTTGTTTTGATATCCAGGAGTGATTTGCATGTCACCAATTTGGCTGTGATAAAAATCAGGATTTAGACAATCCCAAAAAACAATTGCAAGGACCTTGGATTTGCACATTTGCTTTTCCTCTTATTCTTTCTAACCTGAATGTTGGTGGTATTATCAGTCTATGGTTATGCTTGGGTTACAAATTTTTTTTCAGATACAGCAAAAAGGTTTGAAGAGTGTAATCAAGCTTTTTTGATAATCATAGTACATCTAAGATAAATCAGGAGCATAAAATGAAATAGAACATTTTATGGAAAGTAAATATTTTTAAAAGTGGTTACAACAGTAAAAATAGTAGCTTTAGGCCTTGCAAGATGGGTAGTTGTTCCATTACGCAATCAACATACATTATTACAAACCACAAAAGGAAATAAGAAATAATTTGAACAAAAATTATACACAGTTACACAAACTCAATACGGTGGGTAAACTTAACTTGATTACAATCCATCTGAGATTCATATCATGGCACAGATTTTCGGCGCCAAAGTTAAACTTAGAACCAAATGACATCGCCTGAATATTAGTAATTAGTATACTTTAATGGTACATATTACCCCATTCCATCAGCATAGAATTATTATTTAGTCTGAAAAAGTTGTATAAAAAAAACATCATTTTTTTAAAGAAACGAAAAAGATATAATACGTTGGAAATCAAATACGAAAATATCTACTGTTATCAAATTAGTGTTGCCAATCAGAAAAATAAAATTTAGAAAAACATTTTTTTAAGACTATTTTTTCGAAAAACAAATGTAATTCCTCCACAAAGAGTTAAAAAAATGAATAAATACAACTAAAATAAATATATTTACAGTTAAATGTGCTAAAGTCCCCTCCAAAACTGCTCAGAATATTAATTTTCGCAAAGTTAAGACTTGACATGGCTGATGACGTCATATCTCCATTTAGCTGAAAAATCGCATAAAAATTGAATTTTAAAAAAAATCTAAAGCAAATTTCGATAAAAACTCTTCGAGGTTAATAGCATAACGACCTATAGCTTCTACATGCCAAGTTTCATACTCCTGGGTTGCTTAATTTGGTCGGAATAGGTGAAACACACACACACACAAACTCTTTCTTTTATATATTAGTATAGATAACTGGTTTAATATGCAGTTGGACCATCTTCTGACCTCAAAACTGTTAATATCCGAGAGGCTAGGTACTCAAAAATGTGCTGATAGCTAGTCTGAGGTTGTTGATATCAGGTTCTAAATAAATGATACCTCAATTCTTGCATATTACGATGTGATATAATCCGAATCCGAATTTTCCACGAATCCGAATTATTAGGCAAAAGCAAAAATGTTCAATAAGATTCATGCCAACTGAATTCAAATTTCCCACAATGTTTCTCAAAACACTCCTATACATTTTAAGCCTTGTGATATTTCCTGGTGGTAAACACCATTTTTCGCCAAAATATCCGTTGATATAAAGGTTGGGTTTCGACAGCAATAATGTGGTTATTCGACATATAGGAAGTTCTATGGGGAAACGGGTTCCGATAAGTCATGAAAACATGATCCTCACCATTATATCTCTCCCACCGCCTTGTATTCATTCAATTGAGCAGATGCGTGTGCTAAGGTTTCCTTCCAAATTAAGACATTTAGGTTTAGCCGTCAATGTGATGGACGAGAAAATGTGATTTGTTGAACCAATCAAATTTCTTCGAATTTTCCTATACTGATGTTCCGTGATCCATTGAAAGTGTTGTTTAAGATAGTGTGTGGTCAAAAATGTTATTTGAATACCAATTGTGTAGCTCCATACTCTTCACAGTATGTAGCACCGTGTTTTGAGACATACCGTCTGAGTCTTTAAGTAGTAGCTGCTACTGATATCCTGATAAATATCATGCGCATGTCTGTCTACCTGATTGTGAGTTGGATTTGAATGTTTTTAGAGACGCAGTGGGCTCTTATTTTGACTGACGCAGTGGGCAGTTTTATCTGACGCAGTGGGTAAAATTAAGACTCTACTAATTTTGGAGGCTGTCATGTGATAGGAAGATAAATTTCTTTTCGAGATCTTGAAGGAAGACTTTGCAGCAATTTATCCATTAAGCGTAAATATTGGTAACGGTTGTCACGAGGCGGTACTTTCTCCAGAAGAACATGGTTAGGCTGTACAAGAAACATTACTAAGAGAAAAGCCGCCATAATCTAAGAGAAAGTTCCAAGCTATTTGCGAATATCACATTCATATATCTAACTCAAAATTACTCACCTGATTACAAAATACAACCAGGATAGAGAAACTTCTTTTATAGAATGGGTATCTTTTCTGTCTATTTTCGTCAAAACCATTTTGTAACTGATCTCTGAAAGGAATCTGCTTATCAAATTCAAGATTGTACGTTTAAAAATGGTAATAATTGTCTATAACGCCCCTTATTCCCCCACAACGCCACTTCAGGGAGAATTCATTTTTGTAAACTTGTTCTAACATATCTCTGCTGTATAAAAGGAATGTGCTTACCAAATTTCAAGACTGTACGTCTAGTTGTTTAAAAAACGGAACGCCACTTGGGGGTCTATTTTCGTAAAAACCATTTTGTAGCCGCTGTATAATCCACGAAAGGAATCTGCATATCAAACTTCAAGACCATACGTCTAATAGGGTAAAAATGGAAATAATTACCTATGACGCCCCTTAAGCCCCCGTATTGCCACTTGCGTGTCTGATTTCATAAAAATAATTCTGTAGTGGATATCCACTGTATGAAATGAATCTGCGTACCAAATTTCCAGACTGTACGTCTAATAATTTAAAAATGGAAATAGTTACCTATAACGCCTTTTAAACCCCCACAACGCCACTTGGGTGTCTACTTTCATAAAAACAATTTTGTAGAGGGTCTCTACTTTATGAAAGAGAGATGATTACCAAACTTCAAGTCTTTAGGCTTAATAGTTCTGGAGATATCGCGATGGTTGAATGAGTAAGTCACTTTTCTTCTACAGTTGTTTCTCGATAATTTGAAGTTGGAGGAACCAATGAAAAATTTCGAATTATCAAGAGGGTTAGAAAAAACTCCTAAAATACACAAAGTGATTTTTTTTCCAAACACATTTAAATTTTAAACTATGTAATAAAATAACAAATGTACATTTGTATAAAATTACTTTAAAGTACGTTTAAAAGTACATATTATATACATATACAATATAACTATTATACAGAAGTTAAAAGTTTTTTTATTAAAATAATACATTTATGTAGTAATTCTTGAACTGGACTCTTTCACACACCACCAACTCTCTTACATTTTTCATTGGAAATAAAATCGTTTCGCACCCGGTTCCCTCAGAGACTGTCTCCACACCATTGGTTCTTCAAGGCAGGGGCCCAATCCAACTCATACCCTATATGGTGCCACATGCTATAAGTTACACAGATGAGCCTTGTCATCATGTTAGTCCAACGCAAAAAATACAATCTTACGCATCTCTTCACAATAGCGGACCAACCTTTCAGAGCATATGTGTACCAAGGCAACGTTTTAAACAAAAAATGTGGCCGATGGCAACAAGTGTGACTAGAACTGTCCACTTGAAGAAGTAAAACAATAAAACTGCATTTACGCCTGAGGAACTTGGAAACACAAAGAAGGGGGAGCAGACAGATGGTCATCAAAGGGGCTACGTTACAGGGGAGACACGCGAATACAACACAAAAACATGTCCAAACTATTTGCTAGAGGGATCTATACAGTAGGTGTTCAAAATGTCGAGAGTTTTATAAGATAACTTCGAATTATTGCGTGTTGCAGTCTATCCAGCCACAGATTTTACTTTGAAATATTGAGTATACCAAAACGTATTATTTTAGTTTGAAATATCAACAGTTATTCTAGGGACTACGAATCTAATTTGAATTAACTAGATGTTCGTATTATCGAAGGTTTGAATCGACTGTATATATTTATAGTTGTTAGCATAGGGAGGACAAATTACCAAAGAACATGGAGTAACAAATCACGCTTAGTCGGAGTCATTCACAAAAACAATTGTAAAGGGCGTGATGTCGAAAGGCGTCAAAAGGGGCAATAAGAGGAAAAAAATACATTTATTAAACATAAAACATGTTTACGTTACAAACAGATATACATCACCGCTCACAACGTCAGAAATGCAACCACCAGATTTCTTTGATTCTATTTGCAATTCTCAGTCCGTCGGTGTCGACTGTGCTATGGCCTACGTGGCAGCAATTACATTCATGTGACATTTCTAATATCTAGCTGTTATGCATTGTTCCTCTTGTAAACATGCTTTACGTCTAAAAAATGTGTTCCCCTTACTTCTTATTGCCTCTTTTCATTCCACTCGACACCACACACTTCATAGCTATTTTTACGAATTACTCGGACTAAACAAGGTTTTTAACTCCATGTTCTATGGTAATTTGTCGTCGTCCCCCCCCCCATGCTCTTTTATTATCCTCCCTCTGAATCTATCGGTAGAATTCGGCAACACACTGTATATAAATATGTGTACATTAAACTAAAATATCTGGAATTTTAAGATTACGATTTCAGTATTTATCTCTAATCCTAAATAAAAGAGAGAATGTAAGTTCAAAATATTCGAAATTTAAAGAGTGGAAATAACGGAAGTATATAACACCTTTATATTATTTTTGACACTAAATTATGTCATGAATATTTGTTCTGATTTATAATTAATGATTTGGATAATATTAACATGGGAGAAAAATTTAGCATTGTATACTAACGATAGTGCTCGCGTTGTATGACGAAGTCTCCCCAATCCATTTTCTTATGATTAATTATCTTGTACTTGAAAAAATCGTAATTCCAATAAATAATTTAACCGAGAAAAAGTATACACATAGCTATTTTAAGGACTTTTTAAATTGTATTTAGTAATTTGAGAAAAAAATCCAATTAAACTGAACTAAAATGTTTTAAATGTCAGCGACTTTAATAGAAAACACAAATCTTAGAAATATTTCGCTAAGATCACAGGAATGATATTTGCATGTGAAACTGTAAGTTATTGTAGTTTTATTGACCTTTGATGATCGACAAAAGACATGTTGAACTTTTTCTTGCTTTTGGCTCTTTGACTGGGCGCAGTGTGTCATTGTCTTCATATCTTTTTTGAGTGCTTAGATAGAGCATTTGGAAATTTTCCTTTCAACTCAAACGTTTCATGCTCATCTCATTTCTCAAATTTACTTCCGCATTATGATTAATATCAATCACTTCATGAGATCATGTCCTTGCTTGATCAGTTTCAACTTCAGATCGCACAGATTTTTTTCTTGTATTCTGTTCATTTACATTTATAAATCATAATGAGTCTTACAGTACAGCAATCAAAACCACTAAGTCAACAGGGGGCAAATAACATATTTTTGGGGAACTCAATCATCTCAAATGCCTTAAGATTGTAAAAAACATTTTTACTCCCAAAGAAGGAGATATGTGACAAATACATTTTAATTCCCATTTCGATTGCCATATAAGAGGATTCTGACAAGGTTATTGATAATAAATAAACAATTTTCCCAGAATTAAAGATTTGGTGAGATTTGGGTGACTGTTTGCCTCGAATGATCGCACTCGGATAAAGGTAATAATTTGAATAACTTAATTATGAAAAATAATTCTAGTAGTTATGGTTTTATTAACCCCTTAAGTGCTGACGGTTGTTATTGGTCAGATTTTATGTGAACCTGGTACTGTACAAAATATAATATTCAGACCTGAAATGGATTCTAAAATTCATTCTCCTTTGCATATCAGAAGTGTGTCACTTGTTGTAACAATTGCACCTCCTCTCCTGCTGGTGGTAAAACAACTCCTGGTAGAGCAATCCCAGCTCCTATAGCTGTTCCTTCAGATCAGTTCTCAGGAATGTCATTATCAGCTTCAGTTGTTATTGATCCAATACCATCAGGAGGTAGTATCAGCAAATAAAAATAAGGGAAAGTTGGGAATATTTTTTGTACAATATTTCATGTTAATGTTTTCATCATTTGCTCATATTATTTTTTGCCTTAAATTTTTAAATAAGTATGAATAAAAAATTAATATTAATACAAAGCAAGTAGTTATTAAATAAGTACTTGCTTTATACATTAATTAAATTTCCTCTGTTCTTCCTCAAAATTGGGGTGTAATATATAGAAGTACAACCTATCTCACAAACTCTGGAAACATTCATTCCTTCCCTTCGGGAAGGACACAGCAACAACAACAATTGATGTCGGTGTATGTATCCTCCTGACTTAACTGATGTGTTGAGTACTTCCTGTGTGATATCCTCCCTTCCAATGTATGATTATTTTCTTTGCGATGCTATAAGAAAATCTAGTCCGAAGGCTTTTGAATGCAATAAATTGACCTTGGCTGTGTTTACAAAGGATTTACTTATTTCAAAGAATTATTTGCTTAGTTGGGTTTTTCCTTTACCCTTCAAATCACCACATACGCTCTGTTATGTAAAGACTGCACTGGGGAGCGAATCACGTTGCTTTGAGCCAGCAATTAAAGGGTTAATATTTTTAACCCTTTAGGATTTCTAATTCATATCTAAGGGATATATTTAATTCATATTTTAAATAAAAATTTGTATTTTTATTGAGTATCACAGTAGTACCATTCTGAGATACAGATCATTTAAAGTATAACTGAACTCTTTCTCTCTTCTTTCTACATGTTGTAGTGTGAAAAAGGTAATACGATACTGAATTTTTTTGAAATAGTTTTGAATTCTTAATATTCAGTAAATCTATGGTTTATTTATGGTTAATGTATAAAAAAATTCAATTGGAACCCTTTAAGAGCAGCAAATGTAATACATATTTTTTTAGCAGCATTACTTCATAATACGAAGTTTATTTAATCTACAATCTACATAATCCACAATATTGCAACAGGCTCAGGATATGCAATAGAATATAATTTGCATTAGAAAATATTTGATTTTAATATTTCAGAATATATTATAGTTGGCGAGTTAAGTCGTCTATGCATATTATAATTATTATTTTAACTATTATTATCTACCCTCATCTTAAGGAATCAATCGATATTTCAGAAGTTTCGATAAAATGTGTTTCATTAAAGTTTAACAAGTTCTGCTGCATTTTATTAGCAACTAATACATGTTCGGTATCCTCTTGATACTAATATACTTGTGTAAAATATTGCTAGACTAAGCGGTACCAAAATTTAATCTATTTTCCAGAAATTACTGGTGGAATTCACTTGCTGATGGAATGAGGAATTTTAAAGTGAAACTGGTATAATTCTTATGCATACTGTTTTAGAGTTAGTATGTATTACTTTACATTTTGCATGATGTCTTTTAATTTATTGACAAATATTTAAAGGAACATACCAATTCAATATATGTACTCCATCTTTAAGTTAACGGTGTTATAACTACTGATTAATTAAAATCCTAATTGTAATTGGACTGCTTTAAATTAGGACTTTTAAGTTATTTTGCTTACGGTCGAAAATAATTTATAAAAATAATGAAATAAAATTCTAAAATGTCACATTTTAGATTGATTTTTATGTAAATGAAAGTAAGAAGTATTTTTACTATGAATACATAAATATTTATGAAATGTATCAATAATAACACTAAAGAGACTAAATATTATGACCAATCCTGCCTACAAGGAATAAAAGCAGAAAAAAATAAATACTTATGGTCTCAACAGTAAAGTACAAAGATTTGCATGGGAAAAACAGTTATCATTCGAATTGTTTTGCACTCAAGTCCTTAAGTGAAGTTCGAAATTTAGGAAGTTTTTTGAATGCTACATCACCATGATCTTACAATTGGGAAGGTCAAGTTCGACTCGGCCTTTTATCGTTTCAGTGGGTCGGTAAATGAGTACCAATCTTGCTTGGGTCTAAACACTAGGAGTTTCACGTCAGATTGACCACCTGATTGGAACATCTGATCATGTACCTCAGCGTCCAAGGTCACATGTACTGAGATGGGCACAGTAGGCCTTAGCCATTATGGGCTTTTGCGCCACTAGGTTTAGTATATTTTTAGAACTACCACCCTCTAAGTCCACTAAGTAGGTCGTTTCTTTTCAATACACAGTATTGCGATCTATGTAGAAGCCTGATTAGATTTATGCTCATTTCTTTTTTTATTTTTATGGCTATCGTTTTTATATTAGGCTTAAGAACCACACCTATAGATTTCGAACTTGTTCTTTGTGTTAAAAGTGAGTGTTATACTCCAGACATTAGGGCATATATAAATATATATATATATATATATATATATATATATATATAAGTTAAACCAAACTTAATTCAGTGGAGCAGTAACATCATAAGAGGACAAAGCCTACTGTGCGTGCCCCATGTCCAGCTTTCATGACTTAGGGCACTGAGGGAAATGAGCAGATGTTCCATTCAGGTGGTCATTCCCACGCGATGCTTCCAGTGTTTAGTTCCCAAACAAACTTGGTACTCATTTATTGTCCGGCTGAAGATATGAAAGATTGAGTCGACCTTGCCCACCTCGGGGTTATATATATTTATAGAGAGAGGGGGGAAACACTGAAACACATTGTTACTCTTAAAAAATCTTTCCGTGAACATTTTCCAATGAGAAATTATGTTGTAAATCTTCTTAAGTAACAATCCTGCTAATTTTACTCAATAAAAAAATAGTTCAAAATATCTTTTCCTTTAGGCAAAATTTTAAAAAAAAATTGTGTTAAAAGAGCGATCATTACCGTTCGAAGTTATATTTTCCTCTCTTAAATTTGGAAAAAATGTCGATTGAAGTGAATCAATTAGAGCAAAATACCATGTGTATCTTGAATTAAAGCTAGAAAAATACCATGACTATGGTTGATAAGAGTTAGAGAAATACTATCTGTAACTACTATTTTTTCTTATTTCGAGGCACTCTTTTTTAGAACAGAATACTCTTTTTCGAATCAAACCGACCCCATCAAAAACAAAGACGAAATCTTCACACAAAGTTGAAGGGATTCAACTGATTGAAGAATAGGAGACCAACCAATAAACGTGATCTAAACTCTTAATGACCACTAGAGATGTGGAGCGAAAAATAAATTTAAAAGAGGATACTATTTTCTTTTCTAATGAATCTATTAGCGTTAACTTCAGTCTTAGCTTTTGACGTCAATGTTGCTTCTTTTCATTTATTTCTGTAAAACGTATTTTCTTTTTTTTTTTTATTTCATCTAGGTAAACCATATGTATAAAAATAGGGTCTTTTTTAATTTTGTTTGCAAGAAAAATTTTTACTTTTGTTTTCCTCTTTAGCAAAATACAATTCTGTATATTAGCTTTAAAGAGAAAGATAAGATTGGTGTGTGATTTCAAATTTGCTTTACAATCATGTCAAATTTTGAAATGATTTAGAACATATCATTTTAAAATTTTTACTATCATGCAATTCCATTTTTTAAACTAAAATTTAAAATGTGAGCTAAATTTTGTGAATGTTTCTAAATATAAAATATATCATTTATGTGTCTACAACAAAGAATTTAAAAAAAATTTTAATAAATTCCTACTTAGGTCAACAAAGTAAAATTTTATTTCAGTTACTTTTTTTTAAAATACAGTAAGACTTCTCTCTCGCTTAACGCTGTTTCGACTTAACGCTCTTATACCTGAATTATGGGATGCTCGAAAATGCTGCGTGCAATTTTGGGAATCCCACACTTCAAATAAAAGAGTGTTAAGCCGAAACAGCGCTAACGAAACAGTGTTCAGAGCTGTCTTATTGATAATTAACCTTTTACATGCCAATGTTCCAATAATGGAACATGAATCTTGAAATTTTCTAAAAAATTCAATTTTATTTATATTGTTCCGTAAAAATAATATTGAAGACAAAAATTCTGAATTGATTTTTTTGAAATTGAAGTACTGTTGCTAAAGTAAATAGTATCTCTGAGAAAAAATTCTAAATTATGCAATTTTTTCTACTTTTCATCGGGTAAAATTCAAAATTTCATATAAAATTCAAAATTTAAAATATATTTTTATTATTTGGTAAAAGTAATTAAAAACGATCATTTTATATAATTGTAGACTACAAGAAAGCAAAAAAAATATAGTTATTTTTTTTTACTATTGGTTTTGAAATTCCAATGTTCCAAAAATGGCACATTGGCGTGTAAAGGTATACTTTTTCACACAATGCGGTTATTATGTTTACAGTTCACAGAAGAGTGGGAAAATATTTCTGAACGCCAAAGACTTATAGTATATTGTATGTCCGAAGAAAATATTTATGACTTCATTTTCGTTTCGGCTCCCTCTCTCAGCTCCCCCCCCCCTTTCAACCGTTTCTGGACAATCTCAAGCAAAACTACCACGTGCGTTTGTTGATAGATGAAGCGTATGTCTTATTTGGAGAGGAACGTCACGTAATAAGGTCTTATATTATTGTGTGTTTCGTCAGTTATTGAATATCCAATACGCCGATAAGATGTAGCATTCAAAGCCATTCCGTACTGTAGGATAGGCTTTGGAATATTTTTATACACAATCAGATGATGCAGAATCTATTGATATTTGTCAGTTTCCCCTAGAAGAAAGTGGGTGTTTTACTGACGAGGAAGATATCGATGAAGATACTTTTCAGTCTGTTCTACCAGTAGATGTTTGTGGCAAAATCGAAACTTCTGCAAGCATAGATGATGATGAAACAAATCTCAGCTATGTCAGAAAAACACAACGAAAAAATGTCTCGTGTGCGAAAAAAGATTGCTTGAGATATTTTTTCCTAGCTATAAATGGACAATACAAATAGTTTAGGACATAAAAGAACACAAAAACAATAATATATTTTGTCTTTATTTCTCATTTTAAAAAATTTTGGTAAATCTGTATTGTTCGAGTTTTTTTTTTTTTTTTTTGCTTTATTATACTATAGCTTTGAGAATTTTGATATGAAGGTTATTTGTTTATTTATTTGTCCTACTGATGTTTTCCTTTATTGTTTCTATTAAGGGATGGTGGACCTTCAAAATCTCAAAATTTGGTCAAAATTGCGATTTTTATTTTTTATACTAATAATATTCTATTTATTTCAGAGAATGATTCTGTCGAAGAATTTTTGCATTTTGACTAATAATTACTGAATTATGAGTAATCTAAGAATTAAACATGGCGCCATCGACTATTTAAATGGGCATGGCCCTGTCATTTGAACGTAAACAAGAACTATTCATATTTAGTTTCTAGCATATGCTTAGCCTCAATTATTATTTTTTCATCGCATATTTTATGAAGAAGGATTCTGATAGGAACTTCTACTTCTACTTCCTCTTTGTTTGTTTACATCGTATTAGCGCGCTTGTTTCACATCTGTTATTACACAGCATACTTAGTCGTTTCGGACGTAATTGTAGGTCTATTTTTTTCAAAGTTTTCCTTTCTTTCATTTGAATACTCAATAATAATTTTCTTGATAAATTAATCATTCCAACAGTATTTGTACAATGCACAGAATTAGTTCTCGATATCATGTTCCAAAAGGAAGGCCATCAAAACGCAAAATGCAGGCTTTGCTAAAAGCAAAGAAAAGATGGGCCTCTGGAGAAATAGAACTGGAGCATCAAAGTTTACATGAAAATGACCCTGATGCAAGTGGTAATGTGTCCTCTAATTATAAAAATAATGAAGTAAACACTTACCCATTAAATTCTAGTGAACTGAATG
>BMAO01033851.1:0-17523 GCA_019973975.1 Trichonephila clavata | reverse complement strand
TTTTGAATTATTAGGCCGCAGACTCGACACTTGGCTTTATGTTGAGTCGTGTAATTTTTTAAAAATATGATGTCAATGCACTTATTTAGAAATAAAACTCACCCCCAACACAGAAATAAAACAGGTTTTAATAGTTAATATAAATTCTAGTTTTAATTTGTGAAGATTAAAAACAGAACTAGGATTAATGCCAAACAAAACATATACTATCTCCGCTGAAACACATCATCCAAAGATATTGACTCAAAAACAAAAATAGTAAAATAAAAACTATATTCAATTATTCAAAAGAGAATCAACTTTTTTTTTACCTTGAATTAACTAAGAGCATAAAATGTTCTTGAGATACAAAGTAATAATAAGAGTCTCCTGAACAAGTACACGCACAACCATTCATACAAAAACAAAAGCTAAAAGCGAACAAGATGGTAATACCAATCCCATAAAAAGTAGACTGTAAGTTATAAAAACGCATTCATGTCGAACTAGTTAGTTAGTTTCAGTCTTCGTCATAAAATAACTAATGGGTATTACTCGTATCTTGTACGAAGTATATCTCTATATTTATCTCGAAGTCAATTCTGTTCCGAATTTAATCAGGATTAGTTGTATCATTTTTTATTACTCGCCAATTGCTTGTTTACTCCTATCAGTTATTGTAACGATTCATCAAATGGGTTCCATTATTTTTTTAGTAAAATGCCTCAGATACAAATGTGATATAATTTAACTTGTATTTAATGAACCATTTGAAGCCATTTTCTTATAATTATACTGATAAAATAAAATTTATTTTTTGAAATGTTTCCTCTCTAGATTTAATATGGAGAGTTTGTTCTTTCTTGTGTTTTACTCAATGGTTTTTGGATAATGAAATATAATGTAAAAAATTAAAGACATAAAATTACATTTTCATTCAAGATTATTAAACATAATTTATTTTCATTAAATTTGAGAAACATGATGGAAATATTTGTCATATTGTATTCCATTATTAATAATTAAAATTAAATCGCAATCCTATAACAGAATTATATAATATAAATATCTTAATTACATCATAAACTAGCCATTAGACTCTTGCTTCACTGGGTATTTCATCATTTTGTGTGATACTGTTTGTATATACAGTCGACTCTCGATAATTCGAAATGGAAGGGTCCAATTAAAAACTTTGAATTATCAAGAGGGTAGGAAAAAACTCCCAAAATACACGAAGAGAAATTTTTTTCCAACACATTTAATTTGAAACTATGTAATAAAACAACAATTGTACATACGTATAAACTTATTTTAGAGTATTTTAAAGGTACATATTATATAGTATAAATATTAAACATAAATAAAAATTCCCGTATTAAAAAATTCATTTATGTATTAAAACACTGTTAAAAGAATACACACTATACAAAACTTTTTGACGAAAAACCTGTTATCTTCTTTTGTTTTGTGGCATTAAATCTAACTTAGTCAATTGTTTTTATATAGAATAAATGAAGCATGAAAAATCTCCGCATCAACATGATTTAGAAAGGAAAAATCGCGTAGTTTTGTTTAGTGACACTTTAGCTCGTGTTAGAGTTATCGGAGTCAACTCCGATGGTCATCAAAGGGGTTACGTTACATTAGAGATAAGCAGAGACAACACAAAACATGTAAGCTCCAACCTCTTTGCTACAGGACTCTACATGATCGAGAGTGTTTGGATTGTCGAGAGTTTTACTAGATCATTTCGAATTATCGCCTATTGTATTCCGGCAGCTACAGATTTTACTTCGAAAGATTGAGTGTACCAATACGTATTGGTTTAGTTCGAAATATCGAGAGTTTTTCTAGGGGCTGAGCATATACTTCGAATTAGAGAGACGTTCGTATTATCGAAGGTTTGAATTAGCAAGAGTAGACCGTATAATAATTTAGATATCTAAGTCCTAGCATTAAATGTTCGATTGTATGGGAAAACATTCTAATACACCTTACCTGATTTAGAAAGGACGGAGCATGAATTTCTAAAATTGAATTAGAATTACTTTTATCGTAGCCCCGTAGCCCTCCCTCAGAGTGGATTTCCCCTAAACCCATTTTTAGTGGATCTCTGCCAAAGTTAACCAAATTTAAAGTCTAAGTTTAATAGCTCATAACGTAATTTTTTTTATGAATGTGCCCATTAACTCTCTTCGAGAGTGGATTTCCGTAAGTTTCATTCTTAGTAAATTTCAACTCAACAATAGAAACATGCATACCAAATTTCATTACTTTCGATCTAGTAGTTCGAAAACGGGATTTTTTTTAAATCTATACTTCCATTAGCTTCCTGCAACCTCGTATAGGAATCCTTTTCATAAAATACATTCTTAGCTAATCTCTACTCAATGAATTCACGTTTGTAGGTCTATTAGTTAACAATCTGGAATCTTTGTCTACGACACTTCAAGTTGATCCCCCACGCAAAACTCGTTCTAACAGGTTTTAAGACCATTTAACCTCTCACAACCACCTTAAATGGTTGATTTTCGCAATAGTCGTTTTTTAGCGGATCTCTACTCCATGAAAAAGAAACATATCTACACAATTTCAAGTCTGTAAGACTAATTTTTCTGGCAATATCACGACGAATGAGCGAGTGAGTTTCTTTTCTCCTTTATATATATTGATTATTAAAACTCAATAATAATTAATTACCATAAGACACCAAATGTTTTTTACTTCGTATCAAACTATGGAAGATTGATGAAATTCTTTGAAATTGTACTATTAATTTTTGAATAAAATAAACGATGATTAAACCTTGTAAATTTTGCAATTTTAAGCATGTATTTTGGAATAGCTATCCAATGACTTAAATACATTAATAAATATGAAATGAACAAAAGTCAAAGTATTGTATCTCTTATTATCCTACATCAAATATAGGTGGATAGAAATTCCGCTTTGGACATGGCTTATACATACATATATGACCAGTACGATGATTCCTCAACTGAGAGAACGGGCTATTTTTTATATATAGATACAATTGCCCTCGTATTTCTATATGAGGGCAATTCGGAAACTAATTGCCGTTAGGGAGTGGCAGCTAGAAGTACGGTTCGGAGAAGCCTCAATCGAAAGCACGAGCAATCTTTGATTCAGTAAGCTTCCAGTCGCCGAATGAGGGTGTCAAAGGGCCAAGAGTTTGCTAGTTATAACATGACAAAATGTGTGCCGCCATAGAAAATCCCAGGAAATGGGAGGTACGAGGAGTGATAAGCTTTCTTGGGCCAAAGAAACTAATGCAGCAGAATTGTGTGCCGTATACTGGCCAAACATTTTGAGTGAAGGTGTAGTGCGTCAAGGGATTCGCTTTTTCAAGGACGGAAGAACAAACCTCCATGAGGAATCACGAAGTGGAACGCTGTCTGTAGTGAGTGCTGATCTCATCCGATTACCATCCAATCATTGCAATGAAGAAGTGCCTAGGGGGACAGCATTTCGTTGATGATGAGGAACTTAAAAAAAGCTGCGACTTATTGGTTAAAAAAGCATACGGCTGCTTTTTATACAGAAGAAATTGGTACATTGTGGTAAAACGGTCCAAGAATTGCTTGAATAATGGGGTAGACTATGTTGAAAAATAAAGAAGATTTGTACCTTTGATATGTGAATAAATCCCACCCTCTGTCGTAGTTTGTTTTCTACAGCAATTCGGAGGTTACTTTCCGATTAGCTCTCGTATTTGAGCCTGGAATTCAAGAGGCATTAAATTCTGTCGCACATCTATGTGGCTAATATACAGAAATAATTTACTTCCATTTGTACTCAATAACATTTTGTATTTTTTATACCCATACGAGGAAGTATGTACTTAGCTTAATTCATGTGACATCATGACCACATGATTACTACAATCAAGTGTTTCAAACCAATCACTGCCGAAATTCATGATACATCATAGTCACATGAAAAATGCAATCATGTTTCCAGTCAATCAGTTCGTTCACTTCGCTGTTGCCTAATTTTGCTTACTACAGAAACTTTCTTTTAAAAACAGAGTACTTATTGGTCAGTTCTTATAACGCAAACATGTAAGCAAAATACACTTGGTTTAGAAGTACACGAATAATATAATTTATTTTTCTTCATTTTGAAAAACTTATTGAAGAATCTTAACATTGAGTATCTTTATCCCATTATCAAATTTGAAATCTTTATATATGTAAGAATGGTTATTTGTATATATGAAATCACTTCATTCCAACACCGTTCAACCGAACACTATGAAAATTGGCATGTATATGTATTTTTTGTGCAGAAGGGTTTTGTGCTAACCCCTTTGTTCCAGCTTCCCACCGGATGTCGCTACAGCAAATCAACTTCTACACCGTTCAATAAATCGCCAAGTTGTCAACGTGGTCGCCAAAAATGACGCCAACTTGGCTCTAGCATCAATATTTTGCAGTGTTTCCATTGAAGAGAATCGACATTATAATTTAAGGAACGGCGTTGCTTACGATTATTATAATTTTAACATAAAATAAATGCAACAGAAATAATATTAACTTATTACACATCCAGATATAAATTATTTACTCAATTCTAAGCATTCATTACAAAAAACTTTTAACAATGTGTTACTTTTTCTGAGCAGATCCCTCAAGAGATTCACGGGGCTTTTTAAATTAAAAAAAATCCCCTTTTTCGGCTATTAGACCTTCAGACTTTAAATTTAACAAATATGTTTTTTTTTTGTTCAGCTGAGAGATGTAAAAACCTTTTTTTTTTTGTTTAATTTGCAGTTCACGTAAAATTAACTCATTAAAAGCGTCTTTATCCTTCAATCTGTATTGTTTAATTTTCAATTCCCCCTTTGCGAAGAACGAGTATATATCAGCTAATTATATCTAAATCTTAAAGATAGAACAAGCACACAATTCTAAAATCAGTTTTGAATTCAATAAGAAACACGTGATTGTATTTATCATGTGACCATCATGAATTTAGTCCAGTGTTTCTCAAACTGTGGAGAGCACCTCCCTCGGGGGGAATGACAACTCTTTGAGGAGGGCACGAGCATATTGAAAAGTAGAAAACAAAATATTATTTAAAAAAAATTAATTTACTGAAAGTAAACAAACAAAATATATTCTGATATAATAAAAAAAATAAAACACACCTTTAACCTGATATTACTCTTATAAATGCATCAGTGCTACACAATGTATCTTAAACTTATTTAACTAGGTATTGAAAAAAAAAGTGTAATAATTTCCATGCCCCGTGGGATTGCCATATATAAAATTATATACACAAATTAACAGTTATCTCGTTAATTTGTACGGTTTATAATTATTCACTTAACTGCCGATTAAAAGTTACGCTATTCGCTTTCCAATGCCAACCGTTTTCCACGAAGGCGCACGCATGTGTTGTATTTGGAGGGGTGGGGGAGGAATATAGAAACAAATAATCTGAAATAAGTAAATCCTTCACAAACATTGTCAAGGTCCTTTTTTTCATTCCAAAGTCTTTGGAATAAGTCTCTGCATAGCAGAGCAGAGAAAAGATCGTACTTTGGAAAGACGTATATATACGTCCAGTGTAATTAACGGTTTTGATGAGCGAGGCGTTTATATATGCCGGTGGCACTTAACAGATTAAAGTCGTGTTGTATTTTTTGCGTCAAATTTAGTATCATTTAATTTAATATATTTTATTGTATAAGGGGTGCGCGAAGAAATTTATGATGGAATATTGGGTTGGGAATGTTGAAACTTTGAGAAGCACTGATTTAGTCCATTATGTAAATATCATGTGATGGGTTTTAATCAAAAATTAAAAAATAAGAAAATCACCTGTTTAATTTTTTTTTAAATTAATCAGCTGTTTAATTTTTTAGAATTTATCATAAAATTCCTAAGATCATTATAAGGGTTATTCAAAATTAATAATTCGGTTCTTATGGTAAGATCTACACTAAAACAGATAATATAAAACATTCAATTGTGCATATCAGTATCCTAACTGGCATACCAATTCGTACTTATGCAACTGTTTTACCACGTGTGGATTTACAATCCCATCCTATACACTACAGACAACCCATCCACGAAATCGCAATTTATGTATTGCAAAGCATAAGGCTAGCACTCGGTGCATTTAACATTCAGGAACCAATCTCAAGAGCTAATATTGACTCTTCGCAATAGCGTGTGCTGCGGTGAAGTCCTAATTAAAGGGATTGGCTTATCGGGGAGAAGATTAAAGTCATTCAGATTTTCCACCCAAGCTCTGTAGATCCTTATGATTAAATAAGATTTTGGGTTTCCACGCAGCTGGTAAGCTGATAGAATAGACAGGAGCTCTATGATCAAAATGCCAATGACTTTTAATAAAAAGTGCCATAGCAGAAATTTCGGAAGACATTCGGTTCAAATATAATAGTTTAGAATGAGATAAATGTTGTCTCTTCTTTCGGTATTAGTCTGTTTTTGCTTACTTTCAGAATTGACATTTTCCATTTATAAGGGCTTTATTTAAATTGTTAAAAATATTTTCACGTTTAAATGGAACTGAGTTTAATGTTTAATGTTAACACGTTTTAATGGAATGAAAGATTCATAATTCTCAAGAGAATTAAAACACTAACGTTTAGAAAAATTTATTCGACTTAATTTTTATAAATTTCAGATATTATTCGTTCAATACATGAAGCTCTATTAGTTTCGAATTTTTTTTTTACAAAATAATAATTCACATCTGTAAATTATTACGAAATTACGCTAAAAGTACATGATACAGTTAACTATGTTATGTATTTGACTTGCTAAATGCAGGTAAACTTCTTGTAATACTTTTATAACGTATTGCAGTTTGTGTCAATTTTCAGGAATCATCCTAAGTCTTACTTTAGTTGAAACAAAAAGAAAATAAAAATCCGAAAACGTTAAATGCTATGTTAACTTTATATCCTTCTTTTATTAGCTTGTGTTTTTCTTCCTGCAACAAGGAATACTTTGTATTTCTTAGAACATACATTCCATATCATAAAGAAAAATACAAATCTAAATATATTCATTATATATTGGAAAAATTACGAAAAAAAGAAATTTTACTGCTTTTTAAATGACTGTAGATGGTTAACTCAGATTATTTCTTATTTTAATTTTTAAAAAATTACAAAATATTTTCTTTGCATATGCTAAACTGTACCTCAAATATCCTTTTTACACGTTCACATAAGAACTGTATTAAATATCATTAAAAGCTTCGTACATATTCATTAAATTACAAAATTAGAGTTTGTGTCATTTGCTGCAAAATAATATCATTCATCTTTAAATACAAACTATTTAGAGTAATTATGTTACATTTATTTCAGTTTTTTATAGTACAGGAGTTGATAATTAAATAGTTGATTGAGGTTTCAGCTTATGCTTTTAGAAACTTTACATTAAATTCTACCCAATGGTAATGTAAATTTGTACTTTCCATTGTTTGATGTTGTCCTAGGATATTAGGCTTACTTACTTATATTATTACGCATAGTTTTTATGGGAAGATAAATATACTTAGCCAGTATATTAAATTTAACCAAGTAGAGTAGGATCTTTCATACTTTTAAACCCAGTTTATAGGTGAAATTTTGGATATTTATATGTAACCATTCATTGACTCACATTCAATATCAATACTAAAGGTACGTAAAGCTTTTACGTTGGATGCTGTACTGAGATTTGATTTGTAATGAGTATTTGAAAATTTTACAGCTTTATAAAATGGATTGCATAACAACTTCACTTACAATACATATTTTCAATTAGTTCCTCTCGTCTTTTATCATTTCTTATACACCAATCAAGTAATCTGCTCTGCTTTCTTTATCTTAATCAAGTAGATGTTTTTTTTTTTAAAAAAAAAAGGAGTCCAAGTTGCAGAACCTTTTTGTAAATCAGCCATGAAAATTAAAAATTTGCGGTTTTTTCTTTTTATATAACCCCTTAAGTGCCATGGACGTGCATACTCGTCCTGCTGAGTCGGTGTTTTTATTGTACCGGACGTGTATATTCGTCCTTCCAAAGGAGGACATTTTGCATTGTGCTGCTTGGTTTAAAACTAGTTCCACTGTTTTGGAATACAATAACAGTGCTTCTAAGGAATTTACCTACTTCAGAGAAGAGCAAGGAAAGAAATTTGAATGGGTTTATTCCAGGAACGAGAAAAATCACTGATAAGCAAGTTTTTCTTTTATTTTTTCGTTTGAGTGTGTTCTTTACTATTTTTCATTTGGTATCATTTTCACTAACTGTGTGTAATAGGAGCTGTATAATTGTTTTGTACTAATGCACTGAATGTTATCCTGGTTTACGTGTTCAACCATGTTTCAGGATGTATCACAGAACACATAATTTATAATTTACTTTTTATTATAATGTAATTCTAGAGATTAAATTTTTTATTTAATTTTATTATTTTATCCTTTTTTTTCTTATCTTTCTTTTTTAAAGTGAAAGCAAACAGTTTTTATGTGGAAAAAGGTTTCTTTTTTTCTAGTTAACCGCATAATAACGCACGCATATGGGAAAATTGTTAACACAGAGGGTGTGAATTTCGTAAATTTTCTTTTAGCAATTACGGGGTTAAATATATATATAACTTAGCATTTCACTCTGAATTTTTCATATTTAAATTTGAAGAAATCCAAAGTACATATTAAGTCTGCCAAATCATGGGTAAAGAAAGATGAGAGCCGATTGTATTCTTATATTTAATACTTTTTAATTTTTTGGTAAACATTTATAAAAAAATAACAAATGTAGACCATTCTGTGCAAAAAATTTATGAACAAATTTTCAATTTTGATGTGTTGCTTTGCTATTTATTTTTGAAATGACCTTCAGGATAAGAAATATTTAAATTTAAAAAAAAATAAAGCACTTTATCTTTGTTATTATTTTTAAATTGTCTTAAATAACAGTGATGTTTTTTCTCATTAGGGACTGATAAAACAGTGATTGATAAATCTGAAGTTTAAAACTCTTTTACTATTATACAGAACATACACAAAAAAATTTCACAGTTAATTGTTTTCAAAACTTTTTGAGCAATCGCTGGCCCCGTTAACATGTATCGAAACTTATTTAAGCCCTTGGAGGCATTATATTTGCTAAATACTTTATATTTCACCAACAGTATTGAGTTAATTATTCATTATTTACAATTAACCTTTTTAATTTTTGTAATAACCATTACTGATAACTGATTAATAAAATGGTAATTGGTCTAACGACTACAAATAACATTTCACTTATACATTTGAGTAAACATTGGAATCTTCAATTCCCAAATATTATTTCTATTAAAAGTGAAGACTGAGTAACTATTTATTTATTCCTGATCCTAATACTTGTATGATTGCTAATATTATATCAGACATTGATAATGGTTTAATATACATGAATTCCTTTTAATGATGCTAATTCAATATTATAACAGTGAAAATTAATGCTATTGCTCTGTTAACACTGATTCTAGCATTGCAACCCCAGTGGATCAACTACAAATGGTTTATCAAAATCATCGATATTCTGATAAATATTAAGCTTATCGTTTATTTAACTAAAATTAGATCAGTCGCGAACTTATTGAAACTTAACTGTTCTTGAATGATCAGTTAATTTGAAGGAAGGACACCAATGAGATTTTATTCTAATCGGAGATTCCTGAAAGATTATTTAATGTTAGCAGGTAGCTGTTTTACAATATTTAATATCAAGTTTAAGTCTAGAGTAATTAACTTGAATTCGTTATGCTGTAAAGAAACGTATAAGAAAAACAAACAAACGCATATAAAAAGTCAACATCACACATTTAAAACATACTTAGGGAATAAATTATTTGAATTTAAAAAAAAAACTTTAATCAAAAGAAATATGAATTTGAACAAAAAATAATATTTTTAACACAACTGGAAACTTTAAAGTATGTACATTTAAATTTAAGAAAATAAAAATGTACAAATTAGGGATGTTACTCCTAAAAGTATTAAAAGCAAGAAAATATTCACATATCACAATAAGGATGATCGCATTGAGTACCTTATCAGTTTTCAAAGCTGAGAATAAAATAAGTTTAAAATTATTTTATGAAATATCGTATATTCGCTTCTTTTAACATTTAAATTCGATTCAGAGGGCCTTTGTAGACAAACCAACATTTTTCTTAAACTGTGACGGAACTATAAGCGGTTCTACTAATCCCTTGACGACACTTTAAGTAAAATATTTATTTCAACCAACTTTCATCGAGTAAGTAAACGTGATTATGTAAATGAAGTATATAATATAAATTCTGTTTTAGCGAGTTTGTGAGTTGACACGTTGGAGTTGGCAAGTAGAAGTTAACATAGAGTCTGCGCGTTAGCTGTTAGTTCAAGATTGAAAGAGAGTGGAATTAGTTAGATGTCATGGAGCTGTCCAGGAAAAAATTACAGAGCGTGGATCCAACGACATTGATCAAGCCGAAAAGATCACCTGCAAGTTTCCAGTGTAGGAACCGATGCATTAAAAGTACAGGGATTGTGAGCTTGATTAAGTAGAAGTTAGCTTATTAGTGTGCGACTTAGTTATATTTGAGCGTATGAATCCTGTCTTAGGTTCAGTTGAGAATCTGTAGTAGTATCCCCATGTTATAGAATCTCACCTCCACGCTCTACTGTTAATCATCTACCTTAATTAAATTTGTTTTGTGTCTTATTGATATTTGGAATTAATAAATTAATTATATTGAAATCATGTCTGTGGATCATTCAGTTTCTCCCACATAGCTAGCCGGGTTTACAGGTAGACAAGAGGATTCAGATGTAAGCAGGAACCAGCCGCTATCACAAAACTGATTACCTAAAGTATTTTCTTATGGTATGCATAAAGAACTTGACTAAGTTATTCTTCATTCAGAATTACAAATCTCCAATCACATAATTTTTTTCATGTCTTTAGCTCTTTGATAGGCTCTTTTTTTCTCTTTTATATAAAATACCACGGGGATCAATAAAGAATCCTCAATATTTTCAACAATAACCTTACTGTCCTTAGTCTAGTACAGTGAATATCAATCACTTGCCACGTCAGTTTTGTGTTCCACCAGAATTTTTAAAAATTACTAATTATACGTTGAGAAAAAAATAAATTCCGAAACCAAATCGTTCAGTCATTTTATTGAAATAAACTAATCATAAAATGGTTATTGGCCATTTGGCAACATTAGAGGAGAGAGAAATTCATTAATTGCCAGATTCAGATATAAAAAAAATTTGATTGGATTCGTAATCCATTTGTAAAAACGGATACATCTGTACATGAATTAACTGTGAATGAAGAGGCAGAACTAATTTCGTTCTGTGATAACCAAGATTTAATTTCAAAACAATCGGTAGAGTCAATTGATTCACTTTGGATTAAAATTAGAAGTAATTAGCCAAAATAGCCAAAAAACTTTAAAAAGCATTAACAAATATAAAATTGCAAGAAAAAAAAGATTTAAACTTTTAAATGTAGATGACGAAACGAGAGTGTCATTATCAGTTTTACAACCTAATATATACTACCAAAATGACTTAAAATCATGGAGCTCAAATTTCGCATTAAATGTATTCTTATAATTAACTAGCTGTTACCCGCCCCCTTCGCTGGGTATTTCATGATATTTTATAAATTTTTACTGCTTATATATATATGTATAAATTATTGATATCTAAGTCCTAGCATTAAGAATTCGATTGAATTGAAAAATATACTTATACCTGTAACTGTCACCTGTTGATAAAAAAAATGGGCAGAACTCATCTAATTTGTATTTTCTAAAAATCTCTCAAAATTGAAGCATAGAATGATGTTTGCTCTTTCGTGACTCAAAAACCAAGTGGATTTCCGCAAAACCAATTTTCGGTGGATCTCTACTCCGTAAATTGAACATGCAAGCCAAATTTCAAGTCTAAATCCAACAGAAAAAAGCAAAAGTTTTACTATAAATATCCCCGTAATCCAGTTGAGAGCCATTTTCCAAAATTACCGCTCTTAGTGGATTTCAATTCAACAAAAGAAAAATGCAAACCAAATTTCATTATTATAGTCCTTGTAGCTCGAAAAAAGTAATTTTTTGTCAATACGTCCCAGTAACCCCCTGCAACCCCCCAGAACTTGATTTGCTTAAAATTTATTCTTAGTGGATCCCTATTCAACAAAAGAAACATGCTTAACAAATTTCAAGTATATGGGTCTAACAATTAAAAACAGGAATTTTTTTCTGTAACTCCTCTTGACCCCTCGCAAACAACTTTGGGGGTCAATTTTCATTTCTCTTTTTTAGAGGAACTCTATTTCATGAAAGGAACATGCCTACCAATTTTCAAGCAGAATGATCAAGTAGTTTAAAAATGGAAATATTTATCGATTACGCCTCTTAATCTCCCGAAATTAAACTTGGTAGTTGATATTCGCGAAACCCATTTTGTAGCGGTTCTCTACTTTACGAAAGGAATCTGCTTATCAAATTTCAAGACTGTACGTCTAACAGTTTAAAAATGGGGATAATTGTCTATAACGCCACTTGAGCCCCCGCAACGCCACTTCTGGGTCTGTTTTCACAAAACCCATTTTGTAGGGGAATTGCACTCTATGAAAGGAATCTGCTTAGCAAAATTTGAAGACTGTGCGTCCAATTAATTAAAAATGCAAAAAAATTATCAATAACGCCCCTTGAACCCCCGCAACACCACCTAGGGTTCGATTTTCACAAAAAAAATTTTGCAGTGTATTTCTATCCTATGAGAGGAATCTGCTAACCAAATTTCAAGACTGTAAGTCTAATAGTTTAAAAAAAGAAATAATTATTTATATCTGCCCTTAACCCCCCGCAACACCCCTTGGGGGTCAATTTTCTCCAAACCCGTTTTGTAGCGGATATTTACTCCATGAAAGAAACATTCCTACCAATTTTCAAGCAGGTAGGTCAAATAGCTTAAAAACGAAAATATTTATCTCTTACGCCACTTATTCCCCTGAAACGCCACTTAGAGGTCTGTTTTCACAAAACCTTCTTATAGCTGATCTCTACTCTATGAAAGAAATCTCTTTATCAAATATAAAGACTGTGCGTCTAATAGTTTAAAATTGGAAATAATTATCTATAACGCCCCTTAAGTCCCCTCAACGCCACTTGGGGGCAATTTTCACGAAACCCATTTTTAGCGTATCTCTACCCTATGAGAGGAATCTGCTTACTAAGTTTCAAGACTGTACGTCTAATAACTTAAAAATAGGAATTTATAACGCCCCTTAAACCCCCCGCCCCCGCAACACCCCTTGGGGGTCAATTTTCCCAAAACCCATTTTGTAGCGGGTATTTACTCCAGTAAAGAAACTTACCTACCATTTTTCAAGCAGGTAGGTGAAGTAGTTTAAAAACGGATATATTTATCTATTACGCCCCTTAATCCCCCGCAACGCCACTTTGAAGTCTGTTTTCACAAAACCCGTTTTGTAACTGATCATTATTCTACGAAAGGAATCTATATATCAAATTTAAAGACAGTGCGTCAAAAAGTTTTAAAAATGAACATAATTATCTATAACGCCCCCTAAGCCCATGCAACGCCACTTGGGGTCGATTTTCAGCAAACTCATTTTGTAGCGGATCTCTACTCTCTGAAAGGAATCCGCTTACCCAATTTCAAGATTGTACATCAAGTAGTTTAAATATGGAAACAATTATTATTAAAGCCCTTAACCCCCCGTAACGCCCCTTGTGTTTCGAATTTCGGAAAATCCTTTCTTAGCTGATGTCTACTCTATCAAAGGAACGTGTCTACAAATTTCAAGTCTGTAGGTTGAATAGTTCCAGAGATTTCGTGATTAGTCTGTCAGTCAGTCAGTCAGTGAGTCGCTTTTCTCCTTATATATATAGATTTGTAAATAACTACTCAATAAACATTTTGTTGTCTTTGTCGTACATATTATTTCATTTAACATTGAAAACTATTAGCATAAACTATTTTACATAGTGTATTACGAAATAGTAAAATTCTTTTTAACTTATTTAAAAAATAACTTTAAATTCTTTTAAACTTATTTTTATTGTTAGTGTGCCGCTATATTTTGAAATTGATAAAAGTACAAAGCAACAAAAAAAAAAGTTTGAGAATTACTGGTATAGTACTTCGAAGAATTGGTAATACTTCTTCGGATAACTCAAATAAGGGGGGGGGGGTTGGAAATTCGTGAGAGCAAATGCATTGTGAGTGGTTCCCCCGGCATATTGTAAATTTAATAGAACGATCCCATGATCGAGAAGATAACATATAATGCACAGATTTCTTACTTTCTATTTGTATCCTTAGAAAATGTGTAGAGAGTTTCTGATGAAATACTGAATTGTAATAAGGGATTGGCATGAGTTTCAACAAAATAAACGATAATTTTCTTTTTATCATGTTTCTAAAAACTAAAATGGAGTTTCATGCATTTGTTAATCAAAATAGAAATAAGAAAACTTGAAACGGGTCAAAAGGTGGGGAAAAATTATAGATTGGAACATAAGAGTTCATAAATACGGTACTTAAAAACAAAACACTTTTTTTCTTTCATTAGATAATGAGGTTTTATATAGTACAGAACCTGTCTTACTTTCGATTTTTCGAAATGTAATTTTTTTGAAATGTGATATGTGACGGATCTATACTCGTTTATACTAATTTCTTCTTTTTCCCTTTAAATCGAAATATTTATTTCAACCAACCTTCATCGAGAAACCAGGCATGATTTATGTAAATGAAAAATATTATATAAATTTGGTTTTCGAGAGTTGAAGGACAGCAAAGTAAGAGGTCAAGTTAAGTGAAGAGAGTGAGATGTCGACACGTAGTTGTTGACAAGTTAAGCCAGGTTGATACGTTTGATGTGTGCAAGGAGAAGTGGTTATTGAAGATTGAAGAGCAGTGTAATTTAATACTACGGAGCTTGGAGTCACCGGCATTTGATCCATCTAATGATAGTGCCTGAAGTTCTCCGTGTAGGAACCGAAAGCATTAAGGAATAAGGTACTGTAAACTTGATTAAGTAAAAGCTTATTATTAGTGTGCGGTGGAGTTGTAAATGTGCGTGTTTTAAGCTATCTTAGATTCAGTTAAAGCTCTGTAAATATTATCTCCGCATTCTTATATCTCACCTCTGCACTCTACTCTTGTTTATATACCTTAATTAGAATTGTGTTGTGTCTATTTCTTAATAAGTGATAAGAATTAATAAATCAGTTTAGATTGAAATAATGTATATGGATTATTTAGTTCCTCCTACACATCTAGCCGGGTTTTCAGATAGACAGGAGGGTTCGAATGTAAGGGGTAACTATAGATCATCACAGATATACCACTATCAAAATTTATTTCTTATAGAAGTTTTAAAGTTTAATTTATTACTAGATATTGTTGCAAATATGCTTGTGAAAAAAGCAGCAGATGACTCCAATTATTTGAATAACGGATCATCTATTAATGGGCAAGGATGAAAATAAGATACACAAAGACAATTCTAGGTATACACACAAGGAAATGTTATTACAGATAATTTAAAGTAGTTGAAAACGCACTCGTTTTATAAACAAGCTTTACAGCGCTCCAGAAAGTACCTCTAGAATTGATCCACTTGTAGGATCTCATGAAGTTGAAGTCTATTTTATGGCAACAAATGCACAAGCAGATTCTGATCTCAACTGATCTGATCAGAAATTTGCTCGAAATAGACCCCATGAGCTGGACTGATTAGATTACCTTTTGAACTCGATGCTTCTTGCTACAAATATATCGTACCATCTTACTTTTCTCTCTCTTTTGGATCTCAATTTTTTTAAATAAAATAATGTAATTGAGTAATCGATAGAAATTTGTGGTAATGTTCAGTTACCTCTTACATTCGAGCCATCTTGTCTACCTGTAAACCCGGCTAGATGTGTAGGAGGAACTGAAAAATCCACAGACATTATTTCCAATCTAATTTGATTTATGTAAATGAGGTACATTATATAAATTCGGTTTTCGCGAGTTGGTGGAAGAAAGGAAGGAAGAAAGTGAATTGTTTACACGTTGTTGTTGACACGCTGAAGTTGATACGTTAGATGTGTGCAAATAGAAGTTAACGGAAGTCTTATAATTAGTTGTTAGTTGAAGATCGAAAAGCAGTGGATTTAATTAAAGATTACAGAGCGTGGAGCCATCGTCATTTGATCAAGCCGGAGATAGTGCCTGAAAGTTTCTAGCGTAGGATCCGATGCACTAAAGGTTCAGGTACTGTACACTTGATTAAGTAGAAGCTAGTTATTTGTGTGCAACGTAGTTGTAATTGAGCGTATTTAAGCTATCTTAGATTCAGTTGAGGGTCTGTAGTAGTATCCCCGTGTTATAGAATCTCACCTATGTGCACTCTACAATAAATCATAAGCCTTAATTAGAATTGTATTGTGTCTATTTGACATTTTTTAATAAGAATTAATAAATCAAATTAAATTGGAAACAATGCATGTGGATTATTTAGTTCCTCGTACACATCTAGCCGGGTTTACAGGTAGACAAGAGGGTTCGGATGTAAGAGGTAACCGAACGTTACCACAGTTTTCTTAATTTTATCCATCATAAGAGCTGAAATATATCCAATCATTTAAATGTTTGCAAACATACAAAAAATTGCTTATTGTGCTAGCGCGGTTAAATCTAACTCAGTTGTGAGCTAGTTAAAATTCCCTAAACTGAACTGAAGTCTTAAAATAAAAGCGCTACGAGAGAGAGAGCGATGAAATAACTACACAAATCCTGGTTTTCTTGGTTTGACCGCCAGATAATGGGAAATATGGCGGTCAGAACACAAATATTACACTGCATTCATTTTTGTAAGAAAACTAAATTCAACCATATATAAACGAATACTCTGAATTGTATTTACGTATATCGCAATTAGATCTTTCGAAAACTCATTTATGTAAATTTGATCTATAAAATTTTCTGTAAATATTTCTAATCGTCAGAATTAAGCAAAGGATCATTAATAAACATCTTACATTTTAAAGGCCGTACTTTGTCACGGGTCTATTTCGAATTTTTCAACTAACAAATCCTCTTGGGAAAAAATGGTCTTAAAATTTATTTTATTGAAAACTTTCCTGTGAAGAAATGTGAGTATGCAAATTAAATCTTGTATATAAAGAATAATCTTTCGATTAGAGATTAGAAAGAGAGAGTGGTTAGACTGCTACGGCTAGCACCAATTGGTTAAACGTGAAGTAAGACGTGGATACTTTGTAGCTGTGAATATTGTAATATTAAAGTTGACGATTTGTCAAATGGAAATTAAATTAGATTAGATCACTAAGAGAATTAGAAAGTATTGCTGGGACGTAAGTGATCTGTTTATTTAGTCTTCCCGTATCTCGTCGGCTCGCTATTGCAATTCATATTATATAATTTGGGTGCATCTCTAGACTGGTTAATAGATTTTGCGTAGT